>JAIKVH010001267.1:0-10051 GCA_024679275.1 Phytophthora niederhauseri
CGTCCTTGCCTGGACTGAGTCGGAAATCGACATCCTCGTTCAGGCCTGGAGTGAGGTGGAGGCCAAGTATCCTTCCCTGCGCTGTCCTCGTGGCACGGGCACGCTCAACGCCAAAGTGTACGCGTTGTTCTCCAAGCGCAGCCGATTTTCGCGGTCGGCTCTCGCAGTGCAGCACACCCAACAGCACATACGCAACTTCGTCTTGTTCGTGGACCAGTTCGACAAAGATCGCCACAAGGATGGAGGACGTCGCTGGTACCAGCTCAGTGTCGATGAACGTGAGCAACGTCGTGGACTTGTACCGCGCAGGGCACGCGGGCTAACGTCGTCTCTTGGACGAAGCGCGTTTGCCAAGCTGCTCAAGATGGAGCGAGTTCAGAGGTGGCTAGGAGGAGGAGGGTCAGGCGAGGGGCTGCAACAGCAAGAACAAGCTGAAGCGGCTTCACCCACCTCAAGTTTTCTCTCACCACGGTCCGAGTCGCCCGAGTCTAAGCTCGGTGCTCCACTTACGCACGCGTTCTCTCCGCATTCTGGGGCTAACATGCCAGGTACCGAGCACGATACGGAAAAGATCGAGGACCATTTCCAGATACCGGAACCCCACAACTCTGACACCAGCACGTGCAGTTTGCACTCGAGGTCGGGGGATGAAAACTCGCCGATGTCTACTGCGTCTACCGCGAGCCAAGGTGTGCCATCAAAGCGTGTTGTCATAGCTGAGAGGCCTGGAAAAGTGAAGAAGGTGAAGACCGACATGGAGGTTCAAGGAAAACTCAAGCACCGAGACTGCAACATTCTACTCGAAAACATGATGGAGCTGCACAACACCAAGATGCGTCGAGCTGTCGGCAAGTTGCGAGCGGATATCGAGGGCGAAATCCAGCGCAGCTCGGAGATGCTGCTCTCCATCATCAGCAACCAGTTCAAGGACCCCAAACGCAGTGGCGACGTCGCGTTCGTGACGAAAGTGCTGGATATGCAAAGGCAACAAGTGCGCGATCGATTCGACCGGTTTGAAATGAAGCGAGCCAAGGACGAAGCCGAGTGTCGGGCGCTTGTTGGTCAGCGCTTCGCGTAGGTATGTAGGTTATCAATCATACCAACCAACATTCATTTGCCATTCAAATATCCCGATAACAAGTTGTTCAACACCAAAGTCCCTTTCTCACTTTCGCTTTGTTCCCTGTTGGGCAAAACTCAACGAACCACTCGCTGTCTAGGTCGGGTAAGAAGCTATGAGCTCCATGAAGCCGAGGAAGAAGTGCGTGGCTCGCCTTGGCCCCAGCTTCATCCATCCTGACTGGACCAAGTCGGACATTTCTCTTCTAATCGAAATCTGGAGCGACCTGGAAACCGGCGTCGCCGCCTACCACATTAACCCGCAGGATCTAGCCGGAGGTATGGACAAGCGCATCGCTGTGTTGCTGTCGAAGCAAAGTAAAACTCCTCGCTCAACGATGTCCATCTCGGGCCAACGCAAATATTTGTACAAGGCCGTTCGCTTCATTAGTCGCTTTGACGAGTTCCAGCAGCAACCCGGCGGTCGTTCGTGGTTCGACCTGTCGAAGGAGGAGCAAGATCGAGTGGAGGTCCCAAATCGGGAACGGAAAGCCTGCGAGAATCTCACGCGGGAGTCGTTCAACAAGTTAGTAAAGCTGAAATCCGTCAAGAAATGGGCAAACGCGAACAATATCGCGCTGTCGAAGCCCAAATCTGCAACTGCAGCTGTGGCGGCGATGAGTCGAGAGACCCTCAGCTTGTCGAGTTGCCGCTCGTGCTGGTCTGCCTCGGAATTGAGGGATCTCGTACGGTCTTGGAGCCTTGTTATGAAGAAATCGAGGACCCCTGTGAGGGATTTCGCGGCGCAAGCGTACGACCAGTCCAGCGCAATGCTGTACACGCCGTGGCACCACTCGACCACGAGCGCGTGGCGCAAGATGAAGCGGCTTGCAGATTCGTATTTGTTCATTCGGGAATTCAATGCACGCAATGCGCCGGCGCAGTGGTTCCAGCTCTCGGATGGGGCGCAGAACTCGTGGATGGATTGGAGCGCTCTTCCAGCAGACTTTGAGGATATTCCAAGAGAGATTTTTGACGAGATTCAAGCTGTTGATGATTCTTTTGACGGTGTTTCATCCGCCAGCGTGACCGATGGCACGTCCTGCTCTAAGCCACGAAATACCGCGATCAAGTGGAAGGTGTCATCTCCACTATCCGACAGCTATTCGAGCTCAGCAGAAAGCTCTGAAGAGAGCAAGAAAGACCGGTGTTTGTCTCCACCGCGACCAAAATTGCGTACCAAGTCGCCACATCTTCCCTACCGAAGCCCAACCAAAGCTGAAGATATTCCCAAGCGAACGGGTTACCACCAGGAGTGCAACGCCCTGTACGAAGAAATAGAGCAACTCCAGAAGAAGCAGTTCAAGCAGGGCATCACCCGGTTACGGACGGATATCGAGCGCGACATCCGCCTCAGCGCCGACACGGTCCGCGCTGTATTCTTTGAGCGTCTTGGCGAGCCGGGCCAAAGCGGAGACGCCGCTTTCGTGGCGAATATACTCGAGGGGCAGCAGCGTCGAATCCACGAGCGTCTCGTCCAGTTCCAGAGAGAGCAGTGCGGTGGGGGATCCGGGTACGTGTTCGACAAGCCCCTGAAGCTTTGATGCTGAATCAAGCTGGAGAAAACATTAATGTTGAATTGTTGGTATCTCATCACTCAAAAAGAATTTTACTGTTGCTGCACGACGCTATCACCCTCCGTTTGCTGGACAGGGTTCTCCGCCGTTTGTTGAGTGGAGCTTCCATCGCTCTGCTGACTGGGGCCGCTATTACTCTGGTCCAATTGTGAGAAATTAATCTGCTTCTGTTGAGAGGAGTCACTCTGTGTCTGCGGGGCTGGAGTAGCACCAGGAGTAGCAGTCGGAGTACTCTGCGATTGCTGGGCATTGCTTCCTTGGCCAGATCCCTCCTCTGCGAACATGTAGACGGACGAGAGTGCCTTTGCGTACGTGTCCGGCCAGTTGTCCCAGTTGACACTGAAGAGCAGGTTCGACCCGCACGCACTGCCCAATCCAGGCACCGAGATGTAGCCTGGCTCCCAGTAGAAAATGCCAGCCCCCAGCCCATTCGGCAAGCCTTCCAGCACGTCCATGATGGCCATGACCCACTCGCGCTGGCCGCGCGCACTAACCGCGAACTTCTCACTCAGCGTGACGGTCGTGCAGTTCGTGGGCCAGTCGGTCTCTGCGACGTAGATCGGCTTCTTGTAGGTGTTGGCCATTTGAGTGAGCGACTCGGTGAGCGCCTTGAGCGTCGCGTTCACATTGTAGTACGGGTAGTACGAGAACCCGCGCGACGTAGATCGGCTTCTTGTAGGTGTTGGCCATTTGAGCGAGCGACTCGGTGAGCGCCTTGAGCGTCGCGTTCACATTGTAGTACGGGTAGTACGAGAACCCGAGCACGTCCACGTCGTCAGTAGTGACCGTGCCTTCAGCGAAGAGCCCTTTGAAGAACCACGACACGACCTCCGACTCCCAGCCGTTGTCCAAGTGGATCATGATCTTGGGCTGCTTCGTGCCAGCGGCCACAGCATCGGAGACGCCGTCGCGCGCAGCCTTCCAGAGCTTGGCAAAGGGGCCGAAGTCCTTGCCGATCTTGCCCGTCGGATAGAGGAACCCGTTCGTGATCTCGTTGCCAATCGACAAAATGTCGAGCTCCACGCCGCCCTCCGTGAACGCCTTCAACGTCGAACTGACGTGCTCCCGGCACGCCTTGGCCAGAGTGTCCACGGACGAAGCGTCCCAAGCTGACGGGGTCTGCTGGTCGCTAGGCTGAGCCCACGTGTCCGAGAAGTGCATGTCCAGGAAAATCTTGTAGCCGGCCTTCGAGAAGCGCTGAGCCAGCGGCAACGTGTAGTTCAGCGCGTACTCCTCCCCCGTCCAAATACTGCAGCAATACCAATAAAGTTAGGACCTTGTAAGCATTGAAAGCCTAGCAGATTGCTACGAACGCACCGTAGTCGCACGCTGTCCATGCCGCCAGCTCCGAGGATGTCTTCGATCGCGGCCTGCTTGCCCGCCGTGTTGTACCAAACCGTCCCCTGCTCCTTCTCCATGACCGCGACGGAGGACAAGTCGTGGCCCTTGACCAACGCCTGGACGCCATCGACCAGCACCGCTGCAAACGCTGCAGCACAGAGCAACGTCCTCCGAGCGAACATGGCTCAATCGTGTTGCTCAGGGCGGAAGAAACTCGAATTGACGCGAGCAGATCCGATGCGCTGCGGGCGAGTGCACGACCATAGAGGTCGGAGATTAGAGAACGAACAGCGCAGCGCAGCCCTCCCATCTATGAACCACCGAAGGCAATGCGAAGGTCCCATCCTGAGCTCTTGCTGCCGTTGCAGCTGGTGCCGACACCATCAACGGCGTCAACTGAGCTGCATTGACCCAAGAACAAACAATTAATGCACGTACAGTAGCCATAGTGACCGCGACGGCCACCCGTATCTCGTCGCGCGTGGAGTTCCCATCTGAACTTTGCTCAAATGAACTGTATTTAGGGATTAGGGCATGGCCAATACTGGAGCCGATGATTCCCATCTGAACTTTGCTCAAATGAACTGTATTTAGGGATTAGGGCATGGCCAATACTGGAGACAAGATAAAACAATGGTCATTTTTGGCTCAGCAATTCCAGCTCACTTTCAAATGTCACTTTGGTCTCCGGCCGTGTTCAGGCGAACATGTTGACCGAGGAGAGCGCCGTGGCGTACGTCTCGGGCCAATTGTCCCAGTTGACGCTGAAGAGCAGCGCGGACTCGCACGAGCTGCCCAGACCCGCCACCGACAGGTATCCAGGCTCCCAGTAGAAGATGCCGGCGCCCAAACTGTTGGGCAGACCATTGAGCACATCCATGACGGCGATCACCCACTCGCGCTGGCCTTCTGCGTTCACGGGGTAATCAGCGCTCAACGTGACCTTGGTGCAGTCCGTGGGCCAGTCGGTCTCGGCGATGTAGATGGGCTTGTTGTACGTGCTGGCCAGCTGAGTCAAGGACGTTGTCAGCGCGTCGATCGTGGCCGCCGTGTTGTAGAACGGGTAGAACGAGAACCCGAAGACGTCCACGTCGTCCGTGGTTACCGTTCCCTCAGCGAACAGCCCCTTGAAGAAGCTTGACACGGTCGTTGACTTCCATCCGTTCTCCAGGTGGATCATGATCTTCGGCTGCTTCGTGCCAGCGGATACGGCGTCGGTCACACCTTGTCGCGCCGCCTTCCACAGCGTCGCGAAGTTACTAAAGTCGTTGTTGCTGATCTTCCCAGTTGGAAAGAGGAATCCGCCGCTGATTTCGTTGCCTAATGACAGGATTTCAAGGTCGACACCGCCGTCCGTGAAGGATTTCAGCGTTGATGTCACGTAGGCCTGAAGGTCGGCTGCGAGGGTTGAGACGGACGAGTCGTCCCAGGACGAAGGGATGGCCTGCGCGGTGGGGTCCGCCCACGTGTCGGAGAAGTGCATGTCCAAGTAGATTTTGTAGCCCGCCTTGGAGAACCGCTGGGCCAGCGCCAGAGTATAGTCCAAGTCGTAGTCTCCGGACGTCCAAAGGCTGTTGAAGCGAATCAAACTGTGAGCTGTTTGCCATAATTGTATAGCACGATGTCGTTAAGCTCAACGTACCGCAGTCGCACTGCGTCCATGCCTCCAGCGCCAAGGATGGACTCAATCGTGGTCGTGTTGCCGGAAGTGGAGATCCAGTTGGCGCCTTGGCTGGTCTCCATAAGGGCAACGAGTGGTCGTGTTGCCGGAAGTGGAGATCCAGTTGGCGCCTTGGCTGGTCTCCATAAGGGCAACGGACGATAAGTCATGGCCTTTAGTCAACGCAGAAGCTGTGTCGAGTGTAGTTGCTGCGAACAAGCCGCCGAATAGTAGCGCCGCCTTGAGGAACATGCTGTGCCGAGTATCGAGCCGTGAAATTGGGGAATGAAGTCTGACGTCGAGTAGCGCGGACTTGCGCGGCACGAGTATCGAGCCGTGAAATTGGGGAATGAAGTCTGACGTCGAGTAGCGCGGACTTGCGCGGCCTGGAGATATTTTACACTCAAGGAAGATACCTCGTGCAGATGGCGATACTTTACGTGACCCGCGAGATCTCGCGGGCATCCAGCTGGAAATGTAGCGAAACTCGATCGGGATTAGCTGGTGACTGCTGCGGAAGCCACACCACGAGTTGGCGAGTCAGTTCTTACGAGTAATGGCCCTCGGAACTGGTTTGTGGTTCGTCCTCGCGTTAGCGCTACGAGTTGACCAAACGGTGAGGTTCTAAGGCATTGAATACGACGTTTTTTTTTCAAGAACCAGCAATGTGCATCACGATTTCAAGAACTTTGAAGTATATTTTTTGCCAGAATATGCTGAGCCTCCCAGCCAGAGTTGCGGGTGACAACTAGTTAAACGAAACCAAGGAAGATCTCGACGTTTTGTTCGTTCACCACCCGGTTCTCTAGATTCGAAGGTCTAACCAAATTTGGGAGTCATCTCGGTTGAACCGTTCTCGACTAGGCAAACATGTCGACGGACGAGAGCGCAGTAGCGTTCGCCTGAGACGCATTGCTCCAGTCTACATCGAACAGAAGTGCCGACTGGCACGAGCTGCCCAGACTCGCCACCTTGATGTACGCGGGTTCCCAATAGTAGATACCAGCGCCCAGACCATTCGGCAAACCTTCAAGCACTTCCTCGATTGCCTTGACCCACTGCACTTGGCCCTCGGGGCTCACGGGGTAGTCCGCACTCAGCGAGACGTTCCCACACGCAATGGGCCAGTCGGTCTCCGCCACGTAAAGCGGTTTGTTGTATTCATCCGCAATTTGTGTCAGCGAGGTGTTGAGCGCCGAGATCGTGGCCGCCGTGTTGTAGAACGGGTAGAACGAGAACCCGAAGACGTCCAATGAGCGCCGAGATCGTGGCCGCCGTGTTGTAGAACGGGTAGAACGAGAACCCGAAGACGTCCACGTCGCTGGTAGACACCGTGCCGGTCGCGAACAGCCCACTGAAGAAGCTCGACACGGTCGTGTACTTCCAGCCGTTGTCGATGTGGATCATGACCTTGGGCTTGGGCGTGCCGGCGGCCACGGCGTCGTTCACGCCCAGCCGCGCCGCCTTCCAGAGCGTGGCGAAGTTGGCGTAGTTGCCCGACGAGATCTTGCCCGTGGGCCACATGAAGCCGTAGGTGATCTCGTTGCCGAGCGACACGATGTCGAGCGTCACGCCGGCGGCAGTGAACGACTTGAGTGTGGACGACACGTAGGACCTGGCGCTAGCGGCCAGCGTGGTGACCGACGCGGCGTTGAAGGACGTGGGCGTGGCCTGCTTGGTGGGGTCGGCCCACGTGTCGGAGAAGTGCATGTCGAGGTAGATCTTGTAGCCGGCCTTGGAGAAGCGCTTGGCCAGCGCCAAAGGAGAAGTGCATGTCGAGGTAGATCTTGTAGCCGGCCTTGGAGAAGCGCTTGGCCAGCGCCAATGTGTAGGTCAAGTCATACTGGCCGGACGTCCAAAGGCTGTGGAGCGACAACAGCAACAGTAAGATGTCAGTGTAGAGTTATAGGATGGAGAAGAGGTTTTAGCGTACCGGAGTCGCACGGCGTTCATGCCGCCCTCGCCGAGGATCGTCTCGATGGTCGTCGTCTTGCCGGCGGTGGAGATCCACTTGGCGCCTTGGGAAGACTCCATCAGAGCGACGGAGGAGAGATCGTGGCCCTTAGTCAGTGCTGCAGTGGTGGAGGGGGTGAAGACGCTGGCGACCAACGCCCCGACAACGAGCACCGCGGTCTTGAGGAACATGGCGCCGGTTGTCTTCCGATGACTTGAACGACTTGTGAAGGAGGCTTGGAAATGGAAAATGAATGAGCTGCCTACTAGCACCTCGAGTGCACTTAGTGTTCGTAGGTCACCGCCTCCTTGAAGGAGAGGGAGGAGACCATGGCGTCCACCACCACCACCACCGCCATAGAGTTGTTTAGTTTGCCTCGATCTGGTCCGATGGTGAAGCACCCGGAGCTACCACTAGCGCTTCCGGTCTTCAACGTGCCACGTGCCATCGGCTTTTCGGTAGTTTCTCTGCTTGGTTGAAGTCGTTGACGCTGCAAAGCGTCCTGGCACAGTGAGCAACGGGATGCATGACGATCAACTTGAATTTCACGGCAACGATACATGAAAATGACTCCCGCTTCGTCACTATGAACGCGCCGAAGCCAAGACATGTTCAATCACCACGCGCGGTGGACAAA
The DNA here is from genome assembly GCA_024679275.1 of Phytophthora niederhauseri. Taxonomy (NCBI): domain Eukaryota; phylum Oomycota; class Peronosporomycetes; order Peronosporales; family Peronosporaceae; genus Phytophthora; species Phytophthora niederhauseri. The sequence continues at coordinate 8,289 of JAIKVH010001267.1, forward strand.
GTGTGCCGTCGCCACCAGGGACCAAGCACCACGAATGTCACCCCCGTCCTCCGTACCGAGTCACGAGCGTTGAGAACCTGCGCGCCCCTTTCCGAGTCAACTGGCGGGTGAAGTAGCGGCGGACCCGTCCCAACGAGAACTTCGACCTCGACTTCGATGTTGGTCGCCCAACATCATTTAAGCAACGGGACAATGGAGTGCAAGGCCGCTTTGAAGGTGCGATGGACGGCTGAGGAGGTGGCCATGTTGGTCGAGGAGTGGGCAAAAGTGTGCTCCACGCCCGGCACCAAGACGCTGGCCGGTGAGCGGCGCAGCAAGGCCATCTTCGACCGCTACAACGGTCGCTGCATTCGCACGGGCCAGCTCCGGCGCTCTCCTGCCGCGGTGGACACTCAACGCAACCGGATGGTGCACTTCGCCCAGTTCGTGTGCGATTTCGACCGAAGTGAGCAGACCCAAGGACGGCGTCCGTGGTTCGAGCTGTCCTGCGAGGAGCAGCTAGTGGTCGACATTCCGATGGAGTGGAGGCGCCAGATCACGACGTTCACGCCCGAGTCGTTCACTGTGTTCAAGGACGCCGTTCTACCCGCCGAAGCGCAATTTGGCGGCTTCTTGAAGCGTAAGAGAAGAGTTCCCAAGAGTGACAAGCCGCGCGTGAAAGTCCGTACCAAGCGCCAACGATGCTGGTCGGCGCAGGATGAGGTTCTGCTGGCGGAGAAGTGGGGACAGTTCCTGACGCGCCACGGGCTTATGCTGGCGGAGTTCATCGAGATGGAGTACGACAGTCGAACGTGCAGGCGTCTCGCGTGTCCCGGTCGATCGACCTTAACTTCGTGGAAGAAACTCCACGCGCTTGTGGCCTCGTGGGAGTTCATCAGCGCGTTCAACGCGCAGAACCAGCCTGGGTGGTTCGAGCTGGACGACGACGAGCAAGACATGCTGCTGATGTGGGGGCAATTGCCAGACAACTTCGAGGCGCTGGAGCAGGAAGTGTTCGACGCGATGGAGCAGGCCGCGCCGAAGTACTGGGGAGAGGTGAAGGTGGAGCCCAAGCTGAAGAACGAATCCGAGTCCGTCGCCCCTCTGTCGCCCAAAGCCATCTCGACATCACTCCAAGACGGTCTGATGCCGCCAAATCTCGTGCAGTTGGCTCTACTGTGTCCAGCGAACGTTGGGATCGGAGCGGATGCGTCTGCTACGTCCGACATTGCGCTTGATCGGCTGCTGCTGGAAGACGACGACTTGGACAGCGAGGTTGAGGTGTTACAACCAGCAGCAGTGGCTTCCATGGACGATGCAGCCTTGATACCGGACACGTGTTTGGTGCCGAGTATCAAGGCAAGCGATAGCATTGAAGACGAAGGCGCGTCTAAAGTGCAGCCGGTTGATCTGGAACCAGCGGAGGTGACGCCTTGCACTAGTGTAAGCGATTCCCTTCTGCCGGCCGTGGCGAAACACAAGAAGGACGTGCAGGAGGGGTTTCATCGGCTGCTGAGCGTGTTGGAGCAAGAAAACGAACGCACTCTAGATTGCATCCGAGCCATGCAACTAGATCACCGCGCGTGGACCAACAGAGCAGGTCTGCTCAAGCACATGGAGCTAGTCATGGGCCAGCAGAGCAACCGCTTGGTGTCGGCGCTTCGCAACGCAGAGGAGGTCTGCAGTCAAAATGGCACTGAAGTCCGCTCGTTCATGCAAGAGCTGCTGGGTGCTGGACTGGATCCACCGCGCAATGGCTCGACTGGACCGGATGTTGTGGCGCG
>JAIKVH010001269.1:0-10038 GCA_024679275.1 Phytophthora niederhauseri
CCAGACGATGATTCCTTCGGAAGCCTAGTGGCCATCATGACAGCGAGTCTCACTGGCGCCTCGTTGAATCATCTCCCTCAACTTCAGATTTCGTGTCTATGGGAGCCCGCTTCACATGGTCTACCTGTCTGGATGGCGATCAATGACATCTGCCAGTCCACCCCTAGGCATCGCAGCCATTGCGGTGAAAAGAAGTACACCGCTACAGTACATTTATTCTTAGCAGTACTTGTGAGCTCGGGACAGAAGCGTTGAGATCGCCCTACTGGGACACAAACTGTTGTAATAATCGCCTACATGCGCTGCTACGCTGCTAACTCGCTGATATACCTCTATCATTCCTTCCTGTGTTGGATGGTCAAGAACATCAGTGCGTTATTGGTACGGGGCCCATATCGCTCCGTCGCCAGACGTGGGCAGTAAACCACCATCTACGTAGTCGTCCACTCCATCAATGATGCCTCGCTGTATCGTCTCAAAAGCGACTGGCTACCAATTCAGTTTGTTGCCAGCCAATGCAGCTTATTGCCAGGATTTTCTCCCGGTTGGGATATCGCTTGCTCAGCTCTGCCTGAGCAAATTAAGTTAAGGTGGAGATCCGCGGCCAGCTGAACATCATGTGGTAGTCAATTGCGCAGCAACAAGATGATTTTTTATTTTTCAGGGCTTGAGCAAAATGCGCAGTAGCCAATCACAGCGAGGCCAATTGACCACCCCAAATTAAAGTTTCAGCAACAACAAGCATTTTTTTACTGTCAAAGGCTTGGATCCTCTCGGGCAAAGGCTTGCCCGAGAGGATAGCGAGCATTTCAAGCGACGTTGTCTTATAAATGTCGTCTGGTTCATGCGGGTGCTGCACCTGCACTAGGAGCTCGTACGCACCCGCGCCCAGCACACCGCCGATCAACGGAGCGAACATCGGGATCAAGAAGTAGCAGCCGTTCTCCGTGAACACCTTCGACCCGTACCCCGCCAAGAACGTGAATAAACGAGGAACGAAGTCGCGCGCAGGGTTCATCGCGTACCCCGTGTTCATGCCGAAGCTCATGCCCAGCGCCATGATCATTGGCGTGAAGACCATGACCTGATCTTATCGTAAGCCACAAGATGCCAAGTTTCACCTTCAGCGGCTTGATAAACTTGAGAGAGCCGTGTTTGTAGCACTGGATGGGGTCTTTTCGCGCTTGGGGGCGCGCAATGTTGGTGCCAAACGCCGAGAACCGACACCGCGACCGATCTTGTTTAACGGTTCTCGCTGAACTTGCAGCTGCAGACCAATGAGCACACCCGGTGTCCGACTTGGCTAGCTGCGCCGCTGGTCCTGAGGGTATGGACGCATAGACACTAAGTGTGTGCGTACCGCGACAGGCAGAAGAGTTTCGGCCTCGACCACTGAGCTGAGGCAGGAGCAGGAGACGTGAAGCACCATACCTGTTCGGAGGAGCTAAATGGGCGGTTGCTGTCGTGCAGGTCTCGTGTCTTTTAACTCCGCTGCATGCCTGTCACCGTAGGCCAGCGCGAATACCGAGATGTATCCATCCTCACGACCTCGTCACCCGAGGTTGTCGCCGATAGCTGTGTGGGATCTACCGCTCTGGTGGTGGTAGTTTACTTCAGCTTTGCCTGCGTGAGGGTCCACCCTGTTGTGAAGTAGCTTGTTTGAGTTCTGCTTGGGTCGCAGGTATTCGCGTGTCCATATCCACACCTGAGATCGAGCTGATCACCGCCACACGTTAATGGTGCTGCGTTAACCACCGACTGGTTGGGGTCTCCTCTTAGTTTGTTGCCTTTTCGCCGGCACCGAACGCATCAGCAAGTCAGTACTGGGTCTGCATGGTAATGTGCGTGACTAAGTTCGTGGCCAGCCTGGAAACGTGGCAAACACCGGCGTTACCGCACCGGGTCGTTTACCATTTTGCCAGCCTATCTTGAGTGAGCCACTCAACTATTTTCTTAGCCAGGAGTCTTGCACAAGTCTTGCACATGAATAATTCACGGTTAGGCAATCACCCTGCAAACGCGGCAGTAACCATTGTCATAATGCGGCGCGCTGCCTCATAAATGTATTCGTTGAAGTACTATGTACCTGTTGTGAGATCCTTGATGCGATTGCTGTCATTGTTGTCAGTCATAAATCTATTCATCTCCTGCGCATGACAAAATACATCACCAAACAAAGCACCAAAAGACTTCCGACTGTGCATAAGAAAGAGAAACACTTGTTAGGGGGGTAGAACGAAGTTACTCGGGTCGGAACTTATTGGCCTTCTTCATCTTCTCCACCAACTGGCGGTCCTCCTCGAAGCGTTCGCGCAGTGTCTTCAGCTCTGCATCATTTCAATAGCAACCACACCACAGTCAGTCAAACCCTCTCCACTCCAAAACATCAATCACCCCCGCCATCGCATCAAACGTACGGTCTCGCTTCTTCTCCCGGGTCTGGAACCTGTAGAAGTTGTCCATCTCCTTGCTCTTCTGCTTCTTGGCGGGCTTGGCCAGCACCTCCTCGGCCTGCACGATGCCGCGCTTCTTGGTGTTCACGACCGTCACGAAGCCGTCGTCGTCCACCTGGTTCTTGAGCTCCTCGCGTCTGCGCTTGTCCTCGTCCTCCATCTCGTCGAACGAGGCCATGTAGCGGTCCGCCAGCTCCTTGATGACCGACAGGCCGGGGCGGTTGCGGCGGTACGCGGCCGCGTAGCCTGATGATGAAGTAATCACAATGGTCAGTCCTCCAATTGTCCACCTCAAGAGGACACTGTTAACTCGTCACCTTGCAGTCCACGGGGCCGGCCGGGCGCGGGCGTCTCCAGAGTGTCCACCTGCAGCATCTTGTCCAGCGACTCCGGGGCCTTAAACACCACGTGCGCCGTGCGCGCGGCCACGTCGTCCACTGCAACATCTTCGTCCTGTCCTCCATCGTCCAGGAGGCCGCCGGCGCCGGCCACCACGTGCTGGATGGCGCCCAGCGGCTCCAGGCACGCGCGCAGCCACTCCTCCGAGGCGGCGGGCGGCAGGTTCACGAGGTACGCGGTGCGGCCCGCGGCCAGCACCGACTCGGCGTGCGCGCCGGGCTTGGCGTCGTGCTGCTTGGCGTAGATGAAGGGCCGGAACGAGCTGTGCGAACGAGCTGTGCGCCAGCGGCAGCGCGATGGCGTGGTAGCCGGCGAAGGTCGTGGCCGCGGTCATGGGCATTATTGCGCTTTATTGCTGCTTTTTGACTGGCGACGGCAGGGGCGTTAGGTGATTGGTGGGAAATGGAAAACGGGGTACCGATATTGGGAGGTTGTGTACCAATACTGTGTGCAGGTTGTGTACAGATTGAAGGTGGAGTATCGACATGAAATGGGTCACAGCAACGTGAAGGTGGAGCAATGCGAGTTTTGTGGTGGTGATCGTGTATCTACTGTACCTCCATCGTATCGTACCGTGGTGTTGTTTGTTTGTTTGTAGGAGCTGGTTTGTGTGAGGGCAGCGTAGGACTTACCCAACAACACATCGGCACGTGACCACCCCACCCCAAACAATGACCCCTTTATTGTTTGGGGGAAATGCAGGGCTGTCGCTACCGGCGATTTCGGGCGATCTATAAGAGAATCTCTTGGCGCCGCCTTCAGCTAAGACTTGTGAATGTATATTTCGATGCCTACTACTGTAGTTTACTTCGGGGCTTGGTTGTACCAAGTTGGTACAGTACTGATTGGCTGTCCACTTCAACACTTTGAGCCGGGCGCGCGCTGCGTCGAGCGGTCTTCCGAGGGTATCAGAGCACGTCACATACTCGCCGCATGTCAGTAGATCGACTCGCGCGCTCGCTCATTCTCTCTTTAGACGCCTTCGTCACACATTTCCCAGCAGGATGGGGCCTCGACTCAGCGTCGAACCTACTGTGGACTGCAGCGCTGCGAGTGCGGCAGCTCCTTACTCCACCTTCGCCCCGACTCCATACACCTGGCGTGGATTCATTGACCGCTGCGAGCGCTCGCTTCATCGCACCAACCGCAGCCAATACACGCGCGACGAGAACCACCACGAGAAATGGTTCGTGACGAACCGCGTGCACGTCCGCGAGTGCCTCACCGAGTTCCTCGGCACCTTCGTCATGATCTGCTTCGGCGTGGGGGTCAACAACCAAGTCGAGCTCTCGGACGATGCCAACGGCACGTGGCTCAGTATCAACATCGCCTGGGGCATCGCTGTGCTCACTCTCGGACGATGCCAACGGCACGTGGCTCAGTATCAACATCGCCTGGGGCATCGCTGTGCTCATGGGCGTCTACTGCTCGGAGGGTGTGAGCGGAGCGCACTTGAACTCCGCCGTCACGTTCGCCCACGCGGTGTATGGCCGTCTGCCGTGGTGGAAGCTGCCGGGCTATTGGATCTCGCAGGTGTTGGGCGCGTTCGCGGGCGCCGCCGCCATCTACCTGCTCAACTACCAGATGATCCTGAAGACCGACCCGAACAAGGAGACCACCAAGTCCAACTTCGCCACGTATCCGAGCTCCGATATCAACAACCTCACGGCCTTCTACACGGAGACACTGGCAACGGGCATGCTGCTGCTATGCATCTACGCCATCACGGACCAGAACAACCGCTCGCCGGGGACGGTGGGTACGCCGTTCGCCTTTGCACTTATGATCATGGCACTGGGCATGAGCTTCGGCATGAACACGGGGTACGCGATGAACCCGGCGCGCGACTTCGGCCCTCGCCTGCTGACTTACGTGGTCGGCTACGGCTCGAAAGTGTGGACTACGCGCAGCTACTACTTCTGGATCCCGATCTGCGGCCCGCTCGTTGGAGGCGTCATCGGTGCGGGGATATACACGTTCTTGGTGCAGGTGCAGCACCCCCACGAGCACGTAGAATGAGCTCGACGGCGTAAATACATGTACACGTTCATCCCAGGACCCCATGCTAGTACATGTAGACCCTACTAGTACGTCGTAGACACGTCGAGCTGGGTAAACCACGGGGGAGTTTACGGGCCAGGCAGCACGTCAATAGCGCAGTCGAAGCAGTTCACCGTGGCTCATAATCATCTAGGCGGCACAGCATCCGTCAAAGCTTTTGACCAGCTCACAACTGAAAATCCTTCCAAGCAACCACCTCGACCCCTTCCACACAACACCAAGCATGGCTATCGCGGACGCCACGACCCAGCAGCCCAAGCTCTTCATCTACGACTTCTGTCCGTTCTGCTGTCGTGCCCGCGTTGCGCTGGGGCTCAAGAAGGTCAAGTACGACGTCAACTTCATGGCCTACGACGACGAAGCGACCCCCAAGAGTCTTGTGGGCGTGAAGGCTGCTCCAATCTTCGTCCCCGTGGGCGAGAAGCCTTTCGGGGAGAGCTGGGACATCGTCAGCTACGTGGACAACAACTACGGCGACGGCCCCATCATCAAACCCGCCTCGGGGCGTGAGGATCTGGCCAAGTGGATCGAGACGGCCATGCCCTCGCTCAACATGCTGTACAACCCGCGACTGTATGCAGCCCCGCTGCCGGAGCTCACCCTTCGCGCCTCACGCGAGGCCTTCAAGGCCAAGCGTGAAGCGTCCATGCCTCTGAGCGAGGCGCTGGCCAAGTCTCCTGAGCTGGTTGAAAAGGTCAACCAGCTGCTGCTTGAGCTCGCCCCCATGCTCCACTCGAGCCACTCGGTCAACGAAGAGCTCAGCTACGACGATCTGGACTTGTTCGGACGACTCCGCTCTCTCACGCTCGTGAAGGGCATCCAGTGGCCCGCCAAGGTGCGCGAATTCATGGACCACATGTCGGAGGCTGGCGACGTGCCCATGTTCGACGCCGTTGTCAAGATATAAACGACAGAGCCTACGGTCAGAGCTAGATAAGTCAATGAAAACGTAGCAATGCACCGCTTTACCTTGTCGTCCTCTCATGTAGTGGACTCTAATACGTGGTAGGCTACCTCTTTTAAGCGAAATCCTCGACGCTAGTGTCGGTTCGGAACAGTCGTCCATTCCCCGAAATCGACCGGGAGCTGCACGACTCGGAGGATCTAGCCATCGGCAGCCATGTTCCAGACGCAGGATGGTGCCGGGAGCAGCTACACGTCGACGATATACGGCTTAATCCGCGACCAGAAGTACGAGGAGGCCGTACGGATCCTGCAGATCGAGCTGGAGAACCACCCGCACAGTCGCGCTGCCCTCTCGCTGCTCGGGTACTGCTACTACCACATGCAGCTCTTCCACCAGGCCGTCGGCATGTACGAGCAGCTCTGCGCCAACTACCCGGACGTGGACGAGTACCAGCTCTACCTGGCGCAGTCGCTGTACAAGTCGGGTCAGTACGACGCAGCCTCGAGACGAGCGAGCCAACTTGAGAGCGAACAGTTCGCCCAGCGTGTTCACCTACTGAGGGCCGCCTCGTACTACGAGCAGAACGATATTAAGGCGACGCGCTCGGTGCTGGAAGAGTGTCTGCCTGACGACCCCACTACCATTGTGTTTGACGGAGCTATCGAGTACAAGGAGGGTCGCTACGAGGCTGCGCGTGCCAAGTTCGCCGATGCACTCAACATATTGGGCTACCAGCCAGATCTGTCGTACAACATCGCGCTCTGCTTCTTCAAGATGAAACAATACGGCAACGCAATGAGGCAGATCGCCGAGATCATCGAAAAGGGTGTTCGGGATCATCCAGAGCTCAGTGTGGGCAGCAAGAGCGAGCAGAATGCCGACGTCAAGTCCGTGCGCAACTCGACGGTGCTGCGCGAGACGGCTTTGGTTGAGGCCTTCAACCTGAAGGCGGCCATTGAGTACGAGATGAAGAACTACAAGGGCGCGCGAGACGCACTGCTGGACATGCCGCCTCGACAGGAGGAAGAAAACTCGACCCAGTGTCACTGCACAATTTCGGACTCATGAACATGGATGTGGACCCGAACGGCGGCTTCAAGAAGCTCAACTTCTTGCTGCAGAACCCGCCGTTCCCGGTAGAAACATTCTCCAACCTGCTGATCCTGTACACCAAACACGGTTTCCACGACCTCATGGCTGATGTCCTCGCGGAGAACGCCCACCTGACGTTCCAGTTGTTGTCCAAGGACTTCTACGACTTCATGGACGCCACAGTCACGCTGCAGACGTCGCCCGAAGACGCCTACCGCAAGTACGACGAGCTGGCCACGAAGCATGTTGAAGGTCTGCGCAAACTGACCAAAAAGATCCAGGATGCGCGTCTTGCGCAGTCTAACGAGGACATCAAGACGTCGCTGAAGGCCTATGACGACGCGCTGGAGGACTTCATGCCCGTGCTGATGGCGCAGGCGAACATCTACTGGGAGCGTGGCAATTACACGCAAGTGGAGAAGATCTTCCGGCAGACGGCGGAGTTTTGCTCGGAGCACGAGGCATGGAAGCTCAACGTGGCGCACGTCTTCTTCCTGCAAGGGAACAAGTACGAGCAGGCCATTCAGTACTACGAACCTTTTGTGAAGAAGCACCAAGACAATTTGCTGGATGTACAGGCCATCATCCTGGCCAACCTGTGCGTATGCTACGTCATGAATACCGACAATGAAAAGGCCGAGGAGCTACTGCGATCTATCGAGCGCGAAGAGGAAGAAGAATCGAGTCGCGACCCTGAAAAGAGGCTCTTCCACCTCTGCATTGTTAACCTCGTTATCGGCACGCTCTACTGCTCCAAGAACAACTACGACTTCGGCATCTGCCGAGTGATGAAGAGCATGGAGCCGTATCACCGCAAGCTTGGGCCGGACACTTGGTACTATGCCAAACGCTGCTTCCTCGGGTTGGCACTCACGCTGGCGAAGCACATGACCACCATCCGGGACTCCACCATGGACGATATCCTCGAGTTCCTCGACTGCGCTGACCAGCATGGCAAGGACATCTTCACTACAACTGCAGCTGATCAACGGAACACCGGGACCGATACGATTCAGCACACTATCAGCTACGAGGTACGTGGAAGTTTATCCGCAGTTAATGGTTGTCGACTCTGACCGTGTTCTTACAATTGTTGTTTGCAGGCTCGCGTCCTGAAGCGCACGTTCCTCAAGCTTCGCTCTTAGGACAACAGTCGACAACGTTTGGCAAACAATTGAGCATAGTAATCCTTTTCTTGCTTGCTGTCTTTGAGGCTCTGCTAATCGTTGCTAACTAAGTTTACTGTCGATTTCTATCTTACACGTCGGCATTCTTGAGTCTGCTCTTGGTTTGTCGCTTGGTCTTCAAAACGGTTCGAACTCTTCCTCATCCTCCACGGTCGCATACAGCACGTCGAGGATCGCCAGGCCGAGCATGTTCGTCTGGGCGTTGTTCGTCTTGGCGAGCTCGACATTGTGGACCAGCTCCTCGATCGCCTCCAGCTTCTTCACGTAGAAGTCGCGCTCGGTGCTAACAGACGCAAGCTGTTCACAAATCACCAACAACAATATAAGCAACTTTCTCAAGCCCACCACCAACGAACGGAAGCGTACCTCCGTCTGTAGCTCCTCCATTCGGGTCGCGAGCTGCCTCTGCTCCACGGCGGCGGTCTCGCTCTGGAGCTTGAGCCCCGCCATCTTCTTCTCCAGCATGGCAGCATAGTCCACCGCAACTGCATCATCACCGGAACACAGTCGGCCTTTCCGACGACGAGGTGTCGTCCCGGCCGCCGGCTTCATCGGCGTTTTGCTCGGCGTCACCACCGCCGCTGTCGCAGCAGCAGCAGCATCACCCAGCAGCTTGTTGAACTCCGCGCCGCCCCTTCCCTTCTCCCGACGCGCCATGGCGTCGTAGTGCTGGCCGGCGACTGCTTCCACGTTGGCGTCGTGCAGCTCCTTCAGCCACTGCAGGAACTCGAGGTTGTCCTGGTAGCGGCCGCGCACGAGCCTGTCCACGGGCACGACCTTGGGCACGCCCAGCGCCGCCAGCACCTGCTGCAGCAGCTTGAAGTTGCGCACGAACTCGTGCTCGTGCGCCGCCGACCAGTGCACCTTGCTCATGGGCACGCGCCCCGGGAAGAGCGCGTCCAGCACCTGGCAGGCCACGGCGCCCGAGCACAGCTGCTCCACGCGCGTCAGCCGCGTCGCGCACAGCGCGTTGAGCCACGCCAGCAGCTCCGTGCGGCCCACGAAGGTTGCACAGCCGCGTCGCGCACAGCGCGTTGAGCCACGCCAGCAGCTCCGTGCGGCCCACGAAGGTTGCGCCGGCAGTCGCACCGCTCATGTCTGATGGAGCTGCTTTCTTCCTGGACAGTAGTGAACTGTGGTGGTGGTGGTGCCTTTCTCGAGGCGGAGTGCCCATGGTGTCAGATACTTGTCGCCGTTGGTGTTGAAGTCAACTTTAACATCAAATGATTGGCTGCAATTCGGGGCTTTAGTAAGTGGTTATCTACCAATCACTTTCTTTACGCCTTCATATTGCGCGCGACAATCACTCCTGCACTCATCCGCGCGCACTCGCGACGAGGACTCGGCCACCATAGCGCTCGGCGGCGGCGACGACGTGCCGGCCCGAGGCCGCAAGCGTCCGCGCGACGACCACCATAGCGCTCGGCGGCGGCGACGACGTGCCGGCCCGAGGCCGCAAGCGTCCGCGCGACGGCTCCTGGCACCTGCCGACGCGGCGCAAGATCAAGATGGAGCCCCCGGACGACAAGGAGAACCAGCCGCCGCCGCCTCCGACGGCTTTTCCCGCGGCTTTTTCTTCGCCCGAGGCGGTGCTGGAGGCGCTCGTGCAGCAGCTGCCCAAGCCCACGGTGCGCTACCCGGACACCGACGGGACCATGACGCAGATCCTGCACTTCGGCGAGTCGGCGCGCACCATCTTCATGCTGGAGAAGGCCTCGGAGCGCCGGCTGCGGCTCGTGGTCGCGCTCAAGGGCGCCCCGCGCTCGGTGGACCGGTGGCTGGAGCTGCTGCGCTGCCCTTTGGCGGGGAGCCCAGGGAAGTACAACAAGCTGCGGCTGCTCAGGCGCGCCGTGACGTGCGTGGACTCCAAGGCGGCGCGCCAGAGCGCAGGCTACACGGAGATGTGCATCATGCTGGCCAAGCTCAGCGAGTGCGTGGG
>JAIKVH010001270.1:0-10037 GCA_024679275.1 Phytophthora niederhauseri
GATCTATGTGTGCTGGTAGAGTTCCTAGTGGCTACGGCAGACGTGGCTACGGGGTTGAAGCCTATTCACGACGCTGCGCTACTGACTATGATGTGGCATACTTTTGGTAGAGCTGTCGACACCTGCTTCGCGAGGAAACACCCATTATCCATGGCAGCTTCCGGTGAATGGTTCCTTCACATTGCTAGATTTAAGACTTCAGTGGTGCAGGGAGTGTCGATTTATAAGTCCTCAGACCGATGGCAGCAGTGCATGCTTCATGCATTTGGCTTGCTATTCATCTGTTACGACGAACCGTCTGAGTACCTGTTCCCCTTGGCACCGAATTTCGCTGACTCTGATCTACCTGGAAATAAGCCGTACTCGCAGGAGGAAGCTGTCTTGTACTGGGGGAAACTGTTAGAGGAGGACGATGACAGTGCTGAACCTCCGCAGAAAAAAGAGAGGAAGCGGCCAAATATTGCAAGCTACATTACCGAAGTTATCAGAGATACTTTGAAGTTGATGCCTCCCGCTATGAGCCAGACCGTGACACCCAATATGGCTAGCCACTCAATCTGACGCGGCGCGGCGGCGTACGCCAACGTTTCACCCACGCTCGCGATCCAGTGGATCTCTACGCGCGGTGCCTCGCTACTGGAGTCTCTCACAAAGGCGTTTGCCTACATCGGAACAACGACAAAGGAAGATCAGAGTGTAGCCAAGGTTTTAGCAGGGTACGAAGCTCCCGACCTACCTGTAGCAACGCCTTCAATTCGTGACCTTGAGCAGCGGCTGTCCGGTCTGGAGTTTGGTCAGCTTCTTACCCTGCGCAACGAGTTTTTCCGCCACGTACTCGGTTTCCAGGACACTCGCTTCAACGTCGCCTTGGATGTGATTGATGCCACCTTTGCGTCGCTGCTCATGCATCTGGATGCTGTATTGGCTTCGACGTCAAAGAGCAGCTCCTTGGCCTTCGTATCCCGCTATCTGTATGAGTTGGAGCGCGGAATTGCTGCTACGAACACGTGCCTGGGCTGTCACCTTACGATAGGCAAATGCTGTGAGTGGGGGGGGCGCACCTGAGAAGCCAGCCGTCGGTCCCTCCACCAGCCGTCGGTCCCTCCACCAGCAACGGCGACCACGCTTGCTGGTTGCCTGCTCAACTGGTACACGAACCACATCTGACAAAAGGTTAAAGGAAAGAAGGATCAAAACAAAAGAGCAGAGGCGAAAGCAGCAGTGAACATTATGATGATACTCTACCAGAAGCCGTTCGAGATACCTCAGGAGTCTGCGCGAAACAGTGCAGGAGGCGCAGCAGGTTACCAAGCCTGGAAGGATTCCCTCTGGACACTGGTTCAAGCGATGGACGCTGCTGCCAATGAGCGTATTCACGCCTTCGACAAAAGCACACGCAAAGCTGCGTCACTTCGAAAGCGCTGGAAGCTTCTCAAAACATCGCATCCCGCAGCTGTCTCCTCGCTTGTCGCTCATTATCTGCGCATGAAAACCAACACACAAATCGTCGACGATGTACTCCCTCAACACACCTCTGGGACGCAACAGACATGGCACAGTCTCCATCCGACGCGCTTAGCACCTCGCCACCTCCGTCGCTCCATGCAATTCTGCCGACGGCTGGAATTAAACCAGCATCCAGAGGACAGAGCCTCTCGCTTTCCCGTTAAGCTACGTCAGCGTGGTGTGGGCGTGGAGCGTGAGGGTGGGGCTCTGGAGAGTGGGGTTGCGCGGGCTTCCTGGGCTTGTACTTGTGGGCTTCGGGCTGAAAAATCGCGAGTGACAGCCGCCGCTGCCTGTCGGCATGAATGGCCGCGTGGACTTAGCAGTAGCAATTCATCTTCTCAATTCATGTCAATTCTTTTAATTGTGTTGTCCATGCTTTGGCCACATCCGGAACGAATAAGTGGACTGATTTTTAGTGTGCGGCTGCCAGCCCTTTTATGATTACTACCATAGAGCGCTTCCGGAATGGCTTCCGGAATCCGCCAATTACTCTACTGTATATCCTGCCCAAAGGCTCAGCAACGTCTAGCAGAGCAGCGATTGACACTTCATAGCACCACAGGTTCAACTCTATGGGGATGTTTCATCCGAGGGTAGGATAAATGGGGGAATTTCTCGGCCAATCACAGAACAGCATTTTCTACCCCAGTTGCCCCGAGATTTGAGCTCGGGGCAGCTGGGGGCAACTTGGACAATTTTATCCCTGTTGAAACCGATCAATGGAACCATTGGTTTGCATCATCAATCGGGCAAGCCCGAGCTCCATCATGCATGGCATGGCATGGAGACCGCGCGCGCCTTGTCGCCCATGCGCCGCTGTATTCCCCAGAGGTGGCAGCAGTAACACCAGCGCCATCACCAGGAGGAGCAGTAGAGGCACCAGCTCAAACCATCGAGCCAAGTATCAGCCCTCGCACCGGTCGCCCATCGTCCTTCGTGGCTACCGCTCGCCAGGAACTACAGCGATCTGACTTATAGCGTCCCCACGACAACGCATGGGCTCTCATATACTCGACACACAGCGACTGGCCTTGGGGGCTTGTGGGGCGGGGCAGCGCGGCGCGGAGCAGAGCTGCTAGCTGGCGATGCACGCGAAGCCGCATTGTGCCTGGGCGTTTGCTTGTCTTTTGTGGACTTGCGGAGCCTGTGCGCTGCAAACTTATTTCCGTCTAAACTTTATCGCAGGACGGTCATATTGATTTGTACAGTGAAAAGTTGCCCTACTTAACCTGCCCCCGGATGAAACATCCCCTAAGCAACAAAGGTACTTTCTTCGTGGTAGTTTTTTTTTATTTAGTTCTTTTCTACACCATTTCCAGATTTGCCAACCAAGGTGCAAATGACTGGTCCATAAATCTTGTAACTTGATTATGAAATGGTAAATCTTGCACGGTTTTGCAACTTGCCCGAAATGGATTCCGAACCGTTTTGCAAATCATGGCTTTTCATGCAATTGTCGGAAGAAGGAGGTAAGAATTAAAAAAAAGTGCATACAAGCTTGAGACAGTCTAGATAGTATCAGGAAATCAATTGAAGAAACTTCTGCAAACGATGTATTCGTTTCGCCCGCGTTGGCGAGTTAGCGCACGAGCGTGAAAATGCAACGATTTTTTTTTAGGTACATTGTTGCCACTTTAGGTTGGGGCTCCAAAAAAAACAGTGAATTGTCTGCACCCATGTTTTTTTGTCCCTCGAAATCGTCGCCTGCGTAACTTTCACCGGTGACTGCAGTACATTTGGATTCGACGTGATGTAAACCTCGAAATTAGTAACGATATAGCCCATACTGTCTGTCAGGACATAACCGCACGATGCACGCCGTGGACAACTGTAGTAAGCAACCTCGCACACTGAAGTGGTAGTCAGTGGCCGACGGGAGCTTGATGTCGTAACTGTCCCCGCCTTGCTCCCAGTGCCAGCCGAGCCCTTCGTCTGCATCCCAATGATGTTGTAGCCACAGTCGTTGGTGGTGACGCCTGGGCTGTACGTTTTCAAGCCCCCCCCTCCCCACGCTGCGTACAGCAGCTTACTGTCTCCGTCGGGCACTTTAGCGTCCGTCCAGAGTTTTTAGCAACAGCGAAGGCTAGGAGCGTAGCGCCGAAGAAAAACGACGCGATACAGCCGACAGACAGCATAATTAGAGGCTGGGGCCTTCGAATTTAAAAGTGCGGTCAAGCTTCTGTAGTTGGTCGTTGTCAAGGCTTTAGGTTGAACTCTAATGATTATGGCGGAATGGATAGCGTATTTGAAGAATGCATGAGAAGTCGGCATTATTTTGTTGATGACCCGCCATTCTATTGTGCTCTGTAAAAGTGAGAGAAGAGATGGCGTGAAGATATTCCGGATGGAACCTACTGGTACGGAGTAATTAGTTTTGTCCACGCTTGCTCAATCCTCTGTATGTTGTTGCGTTGCGCAGAATAAACAACCAAAGCCACCTCGGATTTATACTTCTTCTGTGTTGATGTCCAAATTTGGGCAATTGATAGGAACATTGATGAGCACAAGCTCACGGAGCTTGAGACTACCGGATACCGGTACGTAACGGCATTCTAGATGACGAGAAGACACATCACGGAGGAAACATCTTGGATTGCCAGTACAAGAACAATACAGTTAGTTACAGCACATACCTGCGTAACTAGATCGTCTTCGACTTGGCTGGGAACACCTGGGATATAAAATGCTGGTGCTGGTACCGGTGCTCATTGCCGTGATATGGGAGAACTGCGGCCCGCGTGATTCAAGGGCGTGGCCCCTGCTGGGCCACACCCATGAATATCGCGCGTGCCGCAGTTCACTTGCTGAAGCTGGTGCATGGGTCTGTTGACGTGCATTTCAGTCTGTCTTGCTGAAAGTTGCCGTTGAACCTGCTCGGTCGACATCCTTCTGGCTCGTGTAGCACGAAGGTTGCGCCAGGTTACGCTTACGCTTACGCGTCCAATTAATCCGTTGGGAGCTGTCCACTCGGTGTTCCCAGTACAGTATTTTGCCTCACTAAGGAAGTCCTGATTTGCATACAATTTCCAAGTATATAAGATAATGCGACCTGATTGGCTGATCTTGCGGTAGAAAACAAAAACCTAGGCGAATGTAGCCTTACAGGTTATTAGTTTATATAGCTTCCTTAGTGAGGCAAAATACTGTATAAGTATCTCTGGACCCTTCTTGCATACACATGACGTGCAAATTGTCCTCGTACAACTTATTACGGTATTATAATCCATTCAGACAAATAAGATAACGAACATCTCCACAACTCTACATGTAGTCAAAAGGCTCCAACCGGAAGTGAAGCGTGTTGGAGCAGAAACTTCTGTTGCATCTCTTGGATGTGCCGAAGCTTCGCGCCCACCGTCCCTCGCACGTATTCCTGCGCAGGAGCAAACGCTTCCTTTGGCATCGATGAAAGCTTCGACGCGTGGGCTCCAAACTGACAAAAGCTCTGAACGACGGACGCGTTTTGGGGATCCACAGGCGATCGCGACACGACTGTCCAGACGTTGTCTTGGAAGTGGAATCCTTCGGCAGGTAGAAACCACGTGGCCGCGCTAACAAGCACGATGCGGTCTGACTGAATGTAACGGCGTACAAAGTTCACTCCGTCTATTCGCACAGTGCTGTGCATGTCGAGTTTGCATCTTCGAGACAGGGAATTGAAGCACTTGGCTCTCATCTAAAGAAACAATTCACGGTCAGTCTAACACTGACAAAAAATATCAACGACAGTAAATCGAGCACATTACTTACGAAAATCGGCACCTTCTCGGGGTCTTCGGACTCTTTGCTCGTGCCGTTCCACAATATTTCGGCAGCTACGTGCAGCGGACACGCCATCGGAGTTGTTGTCATGGTCTCGATGTAAGTTCCGAGAGGATCGCCGTATTTGTCTTGGGTGGAGCATGAGACCACTGGCTGGCCCTCGAGTGGCGGGAACAAGGAGTTTGTTCGCATGTACAGCCCTGCCACTGTTGCTTCAAGCTCAGCCAGGACTGCGTCACTTATATCGACCTTCACACTCGTACTGGTGTTTATCATGTTAGGCGTTGGCTGCAGACGACACAGCAACTCCATTCCCTAAAAAAAACATAAAAATATAGTCAGCTAACAACATTTACACGATAGAAGAGGTAGAACGTAGAACGAACCTCCAGTGCGTCCTTCTTCCCCAGCAGCTTGCAGATCGACCGGCCCAACTTCCGCTGTCGAGTCAAAATCGTCTTGAGTTCTTGGTTGGTCTTCTCTGATCTCTGTCGCTCTTGGCACTGGAGAATCGCCAGGTCTTCCCAGACGGACACGACGGCGTTCGGCTGTCGAGGGCCTTGCACTCTGTCCAACGCAGCGACAGGAAGTTGGCGCCTGCGCTGCAGTTGCTCCAGCCTCGCCGTCAGCTCTAGAACTTGCTGTCGCAGTGCCAGCACTTAGTCGCGCTTCTGACGCTGGAACTTGGTCGACTGCGGAACTTGCCCCGGGAGTCGCGGCTTCCGCTTCTTGCGCGACTTCTTGGTCGACGTTGGGGGTTCTGGAGACAGAGAAGAAGTTTCAGGTTCAATTGGTGAAGACACCGCGCTCGAGTCCCCGTCAGTTGCCGTGGTGTCCGCCAAGCTCGAATCTTCGTCCGTTGAGATGATGTCGGCCAAGCTCGAGTCGCTGTCGCATGTCCGCCAAGCTCGAATCTTCGTCCGTTGAGATGATGTCGGCCAAGCTCGAGTCGCTGTCGCTGTCGCTGTCGAGCGAGTCGAAGAAGGAGAACACGTCAGCCAGCGCTGAGTCGGTCTCCTCAGCAGTCGCTGCTTCAGCCATCTTGATAACTTTCCGGGTACTGTACTGTGCGCGGGCGAATTGAAAGTGTTTTGTATTAGCGTGATGGTAAATAGGCCACGGACCAGAACACGAGGACCGGTCGTCTCAGATGCTGCATTCCAGGAGTGATGGTTGTTGTTGTTTATGAGGCAATTGTGATTATGGAGGCCGAGTT
Organism: Phytophthora niederhauseri; assembly: GCA_024679275.1. Lineage (NCBI taxonomy): Eukaryota > Oomycota > Peronosporomycetes > Peronosporales > Peronosporaceae > Phytophthora > Phytophthora niederhauseri. Next base: position 6,485 of record JAIKVH010001270.1, read on the forward strand.
CTGATGCGGCATTTCGTCCTCGATGGTGGCAGATGATCACAGTCAACACGCGAAAGGGGGCAACGAGAAATACAGGGACAAATGAACAGTGCATTGCTGCTGCTGTAGGACGCTATTTCAGTCTGCACGATACGTACAGTAGAAGGCGATGCGAGTGGAGCGACCTACTTCTTGGCCGGAGGGATGACGGTCGTGCCGTTGGCGCCCCAGTTGCCGACCTTGATGTCCTCCAGGACGACGTACACGCGCTCCGCTGGCACCTTCAGCTGCTCGGACACAGTCTCGGTCAGCGCCGCAATGGTCTTCGGCTTCTGGTCTGAGGTCAGTCCGATCGTGCGTGCGTGCACGTAGGCCGCCGGCTGCCAGAAAACAACAACCGCCAGGTAGGTTAGCATTAATACCCGCTACCAAACTTTGGTAACCAAAGCAACTGACGGGCGAGCCGGCGTACTGCACGTACCTCATCGTTCAGCTGGAGCAGCATCGGGACCTCGAGTTCTAGCTGCACCATCATGAAGGCCGCAGGGACGCCCCACTGCTCATTCAGCGTCTTGGCAACGGCGGTGCTAGCGGCGACAGTGTCCACGCTGGACTTGGGGACGTTGCTGGTGATACGTGCGTACGGCATGGTGGTGAAGCGTAGAGTGGAAGGGTGAACTTGCTGCTGGTGTGAGGCAAATACGACAATGTTCCCACTGAATTCGTTCGCCTCCAACGCTGCTTCGAACTCCATCGACAACTTCATGCACGATCTCGATTACGGTGGTTTGCTTACGGAGCTCATCGTGGTTACGGTGCACCACGCAGCCGAAAACTACAGTACTGTACAGACCCAAATCACCAAAAAGTAGAACGAATCAAAGAACGTAGGGCGAGAGAGTGCTTTCATTGTGGTAGACACTAAGTACTCGAGACTGGGTCAGCTCTCTGCTGATGCGCTCAACTTAATACGCAGTTACTACTACTTCCTCCTGCCGAAAATAAATGCAAAATCTAGACGTTGGTCATCATAAAATTACGTAGACTTCTCCAAATTTATTGCGGAAAGGACGAGGAGGTGCGCCTGTGTCTCCTCTATTTAGAGCTACCAAGCATGTGCCTGAACTCATCCTCTACCGTGAGTAGTACGTTACCAAAGACAGCGTCTTCCTCGCCTCATTTCAGCAAATTCCGCCACAAGAACAACAAGCACTTCCAGCGATGATGAAGACGTCCAAGACCAACTTTAGGGATGAAGAACGCCAACGCATATTAGACGAGCTTTTAATTCGTTGCAGCAATCTCGTTCTGCCCTCGGGAACTTACACTGACCTTGCTAAGCGTTGGGGCTGCTACCCTTAAACAATTAGCCGGATATGGCATGCTTATTGTGCAGCTCAGGCCTCGGGATCCTCCATGGACGGCCGCAGAAGTAAGAAAGCCAAGAATAGTGGGAGAAAGCGCAAGAGTCGTGAAGAAGCGACCCAAAGCTCCGGTCGGTGCCTCTGCAAGATCGCCACGTGGTTCAACGTGCTGCCACCGTCGCAGGCATCTCCCGGTACATGGTGAAGGAGCTGCTCAAGGAGGGGGTCGTCGCGTGACGTTCTACACGAATCAAACCTTGTCTGACAGCCGAGAACAAGCTTCTCGCGTCGAGTTTGCGCTTTCGTTTATCGACGAGTCGAAGATGACATTTGAGCCCATGTACAACATTGTACACGTCGATGAGAAGTGGTTCGATGCTACCAAGGACCACCGCTCGTTTATCAGCTTCGACGACGAACAACTACCCGTTAGAAGACGCCAAAGCAAGCGCTTCATCCCCAAGACAATGTTCTTGGCTGCCGTAGCACGGCCCAGGTAATCATACTTCGGCTATTTTATACCCTGTCGGAACCGATATCACTAACTTCAACTTTACAAACAGGTTCGATCCTCATCGAAATGCTGTATGGGACGGCAAACTGGGTATCTGGCCATTCGCCGAGGAGTACGTTGCAAAGCGCACAAGTCGCAACAGGACGAGGGGCACCATCATCATGCGCAACCTGAAGACGGTGGACCGCGAGGTGTACAAGCGCTACCTGCTCGACTATGTCATTCCAGCAATAAAAGAGAAGTGGCCAAGGAAGGACAAGAAGAATGTCATATACATTCAGCAAGACAACGCAAAGCCGCACGTTCCTCCGACGGACCCCGACATTCTCGCAGCAGGATTGCAAGATGGCTGGAACATTCGCCTCCTCTGTCAACCAGCCAACTCGCCCGATACTAACGCACTTGACTTGGGCCTGTTTGCATCGCTGCAGTCCGTCCAGTATCGGGCTCCGCTGCGGGGGACAAAGGAGGTTATCGAAGCTGTTCAAGCAGCGTACAGCGCGATGTCGAAGGACACGCAGGAAAACGTGTTCCTATCGCTGCAAAATTGCATGCTTAACATGTTAAAAGTCGACGGCGACAACTCGTACAAGCTGCCGCACATGAAGAAAGCCAAGCTCAGGAAACACGGTATGCTCCCCGAAGCACTCGCGTGTGATCGACAACTATACGACCAAGCAGTGGAGCTTCTTCGCAACTCAAACCGGGCCAGCTCCATCTTCTTCCAACACACTGGCAGTACCTCGTAGAATTTTATCCCCTCTAAATCGATAATGATCACCGACCTACGACTACCAAAACCTATGGTCTTGTCATACGTCATATTTGCATTTAATCCCGGCAGGAGGAAGTACTTCTGTATTCGTTATCTTTCAAATTGAAGTGGAGCACTACAGACATCATGGTGACAACCCATAGTAGCCCCTCTTCTCCAAGGTCTCCACAGCTCTATTGCTCTCCTGTAGCAACCTACGCGAGAGTGGTTCTAGAGCGAGCTCGATATTAGTACCCATCGACAAGCTGTTGTCGCAGTAGGCTTGGCGTGCCGGGAGAAATGAAAGGTGCTGCTTGATATCACTCATTGGATGGTTGTAGGACGGCGGGAGCTCGGTGCACGGCTGGAGCGAGAAGAAGCTGGCAAGGTCGGCTTGGTAGTTGTAGAAAATGTGCTCGCGAGGCAACAGCGGCTCCTTCTCAACTGGTAGACTCCAGTTCGGGAACACCTTGCCAAACTCTGAGTAGCTGTACCATTGCCCATGGGAATGCTCAAAGCACCACCCGTTCTTCGCGTTGAAGCTGCAGCTACCAGGAACAAGCTCATGCGCTTTCACGTGCCTCGCCCCGACCAGTCCGACGGGTTGGTGATATTAGTTGTGGCGCTTCTCTTCCTCACTCATCACATGGCCCAACTCGCGCTCTTGCATCTCGGACACGGCTTGCCGCAGCGAGGCATGACGCCACGGGTTGCGCCGTAGGCGCGGTCTTTGATGAACGCACAGACGCCCTTTGCCACGTCCATCGACCGATGGCAGGACTGATCGGTCTTGACGTCGATAACATCCAGCATTGCCGTGCACACAAAGTACTTGTTGTCGGGATTAAAGATGTCTGAAGACTGCTCGTCGCAATTGAAGTCTTTCCGCATCCACTCTCAACACTTGTGCGTGGGGCAAGGCAATCCGTTCATTATTAGAGA
>JAIKVH010001271.1:0-10035 GCA_024679275.1 Phytophthora niederhauseri
CGAGAGCTCACATCGGAATCGCACTATTGATTTCCTCGTCTGAAATCCCCTCGCGCTGCATCTTGTGCCGCAAAAGCAGTTTTTCGGCCTTCATCCGCATCTCCTCGGCCTCCGTCCGCAGCTTCTCGCGCTTCTTCCCCTCCTGCAGACGGATTGCTGCCAGCTTGAGCTCCACCTCGTTTCCTTGGCCCGCGTTTCCGGTCGGAGTGGCGTTCGTGACATCATAGTCGTCGTCACCGTCTTCGCTCTCCCAGGGGAGTCGGTCGACTGGGCTGGCCCCTAATTGCGTCCGCGCTCCTTGGGCCTCAATCCGCTTGCCCGCGGGGGGAATATTGGTCCGTGTCTGAGCCTTTGACGCCTCTCGCTTCTCCCTCTTGGTGTTCTGGAGTCTCGAGACAAACGACTTCCGCTTGCTTCCCGCGCCCTTGGTCGAAGGATACTCGTCTTCATCGCTCGACCCTTGGTCAGCTTCTTCGTCTCCATCCTCGCCCTCTTCATCACTTGCCGTGTCATCTCCGTCGTGGTCGAACACAGGTCTGAGCTCTCGAAAATGCGGATAGCGTCTCTGCATCTGGGCCTCCACTTGCTTGGTCGACTCACCGCGGCAAAACAATTGGAGCTGCCCCTGGGCCTCAAGCCACTTCTTCACGGGCTCAAAGCGGCGCATGAGGTTGTAGATTTGAAAGTAGACGTCCCGGGGCTTGCGGTGCTTGATCCCGTTTGTCACCATTTCCTTCACGAATTCTTTCGTGAATTTCGCTTTGTCGGGGCTCGCCGTCCAGCGCTTGTAGTTGCCTGGTTTCAGCAGCCACCGGAGCACCAAGTCCATGGACGACGGTCCTCCCGGCGTCGCGGCGTCAGTGTACCACGATATGGTCATCACGGCTTGGCGGAAGGAACGAAGCACTTACTACAAGCCGTTGGATCCGAAGTCCGACCGCATTCTGGGACCGGACTCTCGAGAGAACAAGCGACGAGGAGCAAATGGATCCGAAGTCCGACCGCATTCTGGGACCGGACTCTCGAGAGAACAAGCGACGAGGAGCAATATGACGTCCGTCCCACGAGAACGATGCTGCCTTTGCGTGGGGCCATTTGACAAAACGCAAGCGACGATGGCAGGAGCGCCGGGGCAACCTACCGGCGAAAAGACTCGATGGAACAAGGATGGCTCCTTGGAGGTGCTGCGGCGCTGGCTACAGAGCCCGAATAACTACAAGCGGTGGCGAGAGCGCGGCGAGGAGCGACAGCAGGCAGTGGGCAGCCTTTTAGCTGCGTTGGAGGCCAAGGGGATATCGCGATCTGGCCCAAGCATCAGGAAGAAGCTTGAAACACTTGATCACCAATACGGCTTGGCTTTTATGTGGCTCCAGCAGAACGAAATCTCCATCGATGACGCCCTGAACGGTTCCATCGACGGCGAACTACAAGTGAAGGTGAAGGCGAAATTCCCTCTTTATCGCGAGCTTCTGCCGGTGCTTCGACCGTATTTCAAGCCCGGTGATAATGCCGCTACTGAAGGCACGACCCGTGTGGGTCCAACAAAGGGGAAGCGTAAAGCTGCTGTTCAAGACAACCAGAACACGAGCAAGCGGCGCCGACGTGCCCGGGCCTCGGTTGCACCCGTGGCTGCATCGCCTGCCTCGCACGACGCGGAAGCAGAAGCTGAAACACCGGAAGTTACGACGGCACGAGTGCAGCCACCCAGTGTGACGTACAAGTACCAACAGATGAACGTTGCGTCGAGCATGAACTGGCTCGACAACCAGAGCGATGAAATGCTGTTGCAACCATCCGAGCACGACACGCAGGAAACGAAGGAGCGACTTGGCAACGTGAAGGTGGAGCACATCCAGAAGCTCAGTGGCTTGCGCTTGGAGTCGCAGCAGCTGCGCGTCGAGGCGCAGCGAGTGACGGTGATGCAGAATCTGGCCAAGGAGGGCATACCCGACGAGGAAATCCAGCGCCACATCTCGTCGCAGCGTCAGTACGAACGCGGCAACTAACCACCTAACTGCCTAGCATTTGCAATGCAAATGCAAGGCAGTTAGTGCAAATTTTGCATGTCTGTTGCGTCGATCTGCATGTGGATTGGTTAATCCACTTCAACATTGAAATCAACTTACCACAAAAGTGTTCGTGGTTATTACAGTTCTTACTTCACAAATCTAGCAAATTAGCTGCCATCTTTAACCCCTTCCCGTTACTTCACACCTCGATATTACCTGTAATTCTCATTCTAGCCGCCGAAATTACATGCCGACGTCCTCCGATCCGCCGTCCTCTCCGGCCGCCTCTCTGACGGCCTCCACCGCGCTGCCGTCGTCCCCTGCCTCTGCGCCGGACGCGGGCGCGTCCATCGCCGCCTCGGCCGCCTCCAACGATGCGCTGGAAGTCGCGAACGTGCCGGACGCGCTCTACGTCGCGTCCTCCCCGAAGGACGACGGCTCCGCTGCGTCGCTGAGCCTGCCCGCGGGCCTCTCGCGGTTCGCGCCCTTCGAGGAGAGCTACGACGACATGAACCAGCTGCGCCGCGCGCTCAAGGTGCTCTCGGTGCAGCGCGACGCGCCCTACTACATGCAGCACAGCAGCCCGCAGCGCGTGGAGGCGCGCTGTCCCTCCTGGAGGCAGCGCAAGCGCCGCGCCAACGCGGAGGACGCCCCGGAGGCCGCCGCAGCGAGCGCGCCACTCTGCGAGTTCGTGGTGTCGGCCAACCGCCACGCCAACGGGCGGGTCTACGTCACCCGAGCCATCATCACGCACTCGCCGACGTGTCCGGTGCTGCAGGCGCGGCTGGCCGCCAACGCCGATGCTGCGACAGCAGGGACAAGTTCAGGCTCAGGCTCCGAGAAGGCGCGCGCGTCGGCGGTCACGGCCTCGGCGCTGCTGGAGACGGCGCTGCCGTTCATGGGCCAACTGGCCAATTCGAGGGGAGGACGGGACGCGGTCAAGCCCAAGGACGTGAGTGACATTATGAAGGAGAAGTTCGGGGTGAAACCCTCGTACATGACGGCGTGGAGGGCGCTGAGCGCGTTCAGGAAGCAGCGCAAGGAGGAGGACTCGTCCTCGTACATGAAGCTGGATGGATACTTGCAGGCCTTTGCGGCCACCAACACGGGCAGTTTGGTGGCCTTCGAGCATCAGGACAGCACGCAGGTGCCGCCGCCGGCCAACAAGCCCAACGCGAAGGTGTTTGGGCGCGCCTTCCTGTGCCCCAAGCCGCTGCATGATGCACTGAGGTATTGTCGGGGATCGATGCTGCTGAGTGTGTTTCTAGTGACGTCGGCGTTTGGAGGAGTGGTGTTTACTGCTACGGCGCAGGACGCCATGGGGGACAATGTCCCCATTGCTATCGCCCTCGCTCCGGCGGAGAACGAGGCCGAGTGGCGCTTCTTCCTGCAGCATCTGAAGCGCGCGTTTCCGGAGCTGGAGCGTACGGTGACGTCGCTTGTGCACAACCGCGGCGACGAGCTCACCCGCGCTGCGCACGGCGTGTTCCCCAGCTGCCCGCAGTCGAATGAAGTTGAAGTGTTCATGCGTTCCCCCGCTCAAGTTGCTGCTGGTGCAGCATCGGAGTCGTCGACTGGGTCTTTAGCCACACCTGGATCGACTGCCCCTACTCTTCCTCTGGATTCATCCATGCAGTGGATGGAGGCGTTGTGCGCGAAGGCCCCGCTCATGATCCTCGTTGGCTGGGTCTCCCAGGTGGCTCGGACGCTTTTCCAGCGCTACGAGCGGTACGGCCACCTGAGCTCGGAGTACCCGGCCGAGTTCCACTCACTTGCTGCGGAATACGAAGGGGAAGCAGCCCGTTTCGATGTGGTGCGCACCTCCGAGAGCGAGTTTGAAGTTATTGACCAGCAGACCAGCGCCGGGCGAGTTGTCAACTTTGCGAAGCAGACCTGCACGTGCGGCGAGTACGACGTGTCTCGCTTTCCGTGCCTGCATGTGTTCCTTGCAGTGACTCAAGCTGGAATCGTGCAGACGGATGTGATTCCACGCATCTTCCTCATGACATCCCTTAAAGCGCTCTACGCGGGACGTATCACGCCGATCGATATCGACACGGTGCCTTCCGACGGAGTTACAATTCCTCAGCCGCTACCAAAGACTCGCGGTCGACCGCGTAAGGTTCAGCAGATTCAACAGTTTGGTGATCCAAAGCAGGAGAAGCTTTCATGCAGTGTCTGCGGCGTCAAAGGGCACAACAAGCGCACTTGCAAACGTGTCGCTGGCGTTCCGGTCCCGATTGCCCGCGGCCCTAGCGTCGGCGAGGTCCACTCTGACGATGTGGCTAATGGTCAGGAAGACACGTTCCTTGTGTCACCATGTACGATGCCGCTGGACGTTTTAAAAAACTTGAGCTGAGTTTGAGCTAACTTGTCTTCAATGGTGCTGATGTTGTACAGATGGCGACGCTCTTTCGTTCGATAATGCAGCGCTTGGAGGCAATGGTGCTGAGAGCCAAGTGAGCGACGGGCAGTCGCTTCACCTGGGCTCAGGAAAGCGTCGACGGCTGGCGGCTAGCGATAGTACTGAGGAGAAGAAGGCAGCTGAAGAAGAGGATGAAGAGGCTACCAGCGGTGTTGCGCTGGTATGACCTGTCGTCATGTGTGGTATACGCGCTGCTCAACATGCTGCTCATATATGAACGCGATAACTTCCCTATGAATGCAAGTTTCTTGCTGTCAGGACGGCATGGATTGAATCGCTCCTTAAAAGTACATCGATTCCAACGGGAGTCGCCAAACGCTGCTCAACATGCTGCACATATATGAACGCGATAACTTCCCTATGAATGCAAGTGTGTTACTGTCAGGACGGCATGGATTGAATCGCTCCTTAAAAGTACATCGATTCCAACGGGAGTCGCCAACAGCCACTTTTTTTTGCGTTACTGGGTCATCGTAGCTGTTCGCAAGCGATTGATAGCTGCCGCCAACTACACGCACACAATATCGCATGTTAGAATGAAGCGTGGCAATAGTATCCACCGTGTTGGTAAATCCTACCTCGAGCTTGCGGGGCCGGGTGTAAAACCCAGACTTCTTGTGAAAGCCAACAACGTCGAGCGATCCCGTACGGTCAAGTTCACTCTCGAGCTTAGTCAACACCTCCTGTAAGCAAAAAAGTAGAGACGCGTGAATACTACTCTCGTCACGCAACACCTTAGGCAGATTAAGCTGGCGTACCTCCAGAGTGCGCTTGCCGTCCATAAAGGAGCGCGCCTTCTGAATAGCGTCCGCAATGGTGCGCACTTGGCTGGGCTCCACGAGCTGCTCCACTGCGGCTAAGTCCAAGTCCACCTGCAACAGACACCGACGCCCGCAAATGAGCTCACTGCATCAGGAACAACGCACATGAAATCGCTACATACCTCGCCATATTGAATCTTGCCGAGACCGCGCGAGACAACCTTGCCGTTGACCTCAAAGCCACGACTCAGAGGGATACGCGGCTTGAAGCCCCCGAACTCGGCGTCCTGTCGGATCTCTCCGTGCTCGCTGGCGATTTTTTTGGCCTCCACAGTCACATCACGCGGCTCGTACGAGTCCATCATGATGACATGGTCCGCGACCGAAAAGTAGTCGCCTGCTCCACCGATGACCAGCACCGACGACACTCCGCGCTGCGTGTACAGTGCTCGCACCTTGGAGATGAAAGGTGTGATCGGCTCCTTGTCCTTGGCCACGAGCTGCTGCATCTTCCAGTCGCGGATCATGAAGTTAGTGGCGCACGTGTCTTCGTCGATCAGCAGCGTCGTGGCTCCCACCTCCAGCGCCTCGACAATGTTGGCCGCCTGCGACGTACTGCCAGACGCGTCCGCAGTCGAGAACCGGGTCGTGTCCTGCTTGAAGGGCAAGTTGTCGATGAACGCGCTGATGTCGGTGCACACGACGCTGCGGGAGTCCTCCGAGCGAATCTTGGCTGCATTCGGATCCATCACCACAAACTCGCGTCCGTCCGAAGGCACGTGATTGTACACGCCGACCTCGAGGGCCTTGAGCACCGTACTCTTGCCGTGAAAACCCCCGCCCACGAACAGCGTGACGCCCTGCGGGATGCCCATTCCCGTGACAACTCCGCAGTTGGGCAGCGTGAACTTCTTGCTTAGCGACTTGGGCGACTTGAACGGAATGGCCTTATCACTGCTCAATGGCAGATCTGATGCTCCTGACTGACGCGGCAGGATAGCTCCATCACGAACGAAACCCACAAGCCCCGCACCCTTCAGCATCCCTCTTAGAGCCTCCTGGTCTTCCACCGAGTGCAGGTGCTCCCACAGGTGGGCCACGTCCAAACTACTGAGCACCAACGACTGTTCCACCAGCTTGGGCAGCGTCTCCACCAGAATGGTGTAGGCCCAGTCTCCGCAGATGCTGCGGCCCCGGGCCGGCAGGTTGATGTTGAAGCGGGCCTCGACGTCTCCGTTGGCCAATACGTTGACGCTCGACCGCTCAATCACGTGCTGGCCCGGGGCATCAATGGAGATATCTCCGCCCTTGGCCCCCTGCCACGAATTGCTGACGGCCTTGGCGTCGGCCCCGCAGCGGCGGGCACTGGCCGCAAAGGTGCGAGTCAGGTAGTCGCACAGAGCGACGTTGCGCGTCTTGTCGCCATACATTTCGGCCGGGAACGCGGCCGACGTAGCGGAGACCGTCACGTGCGCGCGCGATGGGCTGGCGTACGGGTCGCCCTGGATGTGGTCGAACTCGAGCGAGAAGCGGAGGCCGTTGTCGTACTGGAACACGCGCTCCAGCTCGTGGTACGCGCCGTAGTTCCGGTTGTGGATCTCCTGCAGCACGTTGCCCAGCTGGTCCCAAGACGCCGTGGCCAGAGGCGTCCGCGCGCGGTCATTGTAGTGGCCGCCGTGGCCTCGGTCATAGCCCCCGCCGTCTCCCCGGCCGCGGCCCCGGCCCCCTCGGCCACCCCCTCGGCCGCCGCCGCCGTACTTGTTGCGATAGTACTCCCCGCGGCCCATTTCGCCCGATCCAATGAAAATGTGGTAGAAATAGGCCAGCCGATTTTTAACGGAGCTGGTTGGTATTATCATCTTTAGCGCTTCAACCTCGCAAGTATGCATCGAGATTGCTCGAATGTGGGCGCCCCAGAGCAGACTCCTCGATATTTGGACGGAGCTAGAGGCTTTCAACTTCCGGTATGAAACTCTCTGGATTATACTGTACGTTTTGAGCAGTTCATTAGTCACTGTCAATGTTGGTGCAAGTAGTCTGAAGCTGCACGTAGTATTCCTCGTTACGGTGTTAGTGTGACAGCATTGCCGGAAGAGTTGCTATGCTTGAACACGCTACATGTATGCATCCCTCTATTTGCCTGTACATGTACTGAGCAAGTGCCATGTTTGAGGTTATGGGCTCTTTCAACAGACAACGCATTTGGAGGAGCGCACTGATCTCAGTGTCGTTTCCACCAGAAGCGCTGGCTGTAATACAGAAATCTGCGTGAATACCGAACGGGTATATAACTAATAACCTTAGATAATTGAGCAGTGCTGTAATACATGTACTGTACAACATGTACAGTAAAAGCGCTGCGTGCAGCGCTTACGACTCGTTCTGAGCGACGACTTCAAGCATAAACTTTGCCTTCGCACAGTTTCTGTTTCTGCTTTTTTGGTAACTCACGTGTCGAGAGCACTTCAGACTTCAACCTGGACAACATCAACAGTGGCACAGCATGTGGTCAATCAAGGCAAGACCGGGACAATCTTAAGCTTAATACTGTAGTTGATTCATGAATGCACGGCGCCACTCAGAGCTGCCACTCGTTGCTACAGTACATGTATTTCACCCTCGGGCAGTGAGCTCATTCTCGATTGTATCGACCAACACGCAAGCAAGCTTACATCACTGCGCTATGCGTAGCTTCGGCGTTGCACTGGTGCTGGCACCGGCGCTAGCCGCCGTGTGCCTCGCCGACAACCTCGACAAGTACGGAGTGTTCACACCCAAGAAGATCGCGCTGGGGTCTACTCCGTCCATGGACGGACAGACCTACTCGGGCGGCTTCACGCTCTCGTCGGACGCACCGCTGGCCACGCTCGACTACGACTACGAAGTGGCGGGTTTGCCGTACTTCGTCGTGTCCTCCGTCTCCAACGGACCAGTGGACGTCGAAGTCAAGTACTCGGAGCAGTTCCCGGCGCTCTCCCTCAACTACTCGGATGGTCCGTCGCAATTCACCACGTCCATCGCCAACTCGCGCCGTGTTGAGACCCACCGCTTCACGAACAGCGACGTCGGGGCAACGATCACCTCCATGCTCAGCCAGCCCGGTGAACGGTGGCAGTCACTGCGGCTGCTCACTGGCGACTCCATCACGTTCGAGAAGGTCGGCCTTCAGGCCTCGATCGAGGTGATCGACGACCTCACCACTCTGCCGGGCAAGTTTTCAAGCTCGAACGCCAAGTACGACGAGATCTGGAAGCTGGGAGCTCGTGCCGTCACCGCTGCCTGTCTGGGTGCCGGTAGCCAAGTGCCGTCCTGGAGCTCGTCCGAGGAGAACGGTACTTTCGTGCCTGGCACGCGTCCCGGTATCTCCTACCGGACGTGGAACCTGACCAGCTACGTGCTCAACTTCGAGTCGCAGATCATTCGCGGGGGCGCAGGGTATACCATTGCGTACGATCTGACGGGCAACCGTGACGGCGTCCAGATCCACCTGGCGTCCGAGTACCCGAGCGACACGACGTACGCCAACATCAACACCACACTCTTCCCAGCCAACACTGCGACCCTCGCTTGGGGCTACGACTTTGCCAACGCTACGAGCATGACGAGCTACATCCTGGGCCAGTACGACGTGCCGTTCAGCGTGAAGGAGAACGTCTGGTACCCCCATGGAGATCCGCGTCAACTCGACGGCCGGCAACATTGTCTTCTCCATCGACGGACAGCAAGTGTTCGACATTGTGCTGACTGAAATGGGCTTCACGGATGATCAGCTCTCGTTCTACGGTTGGGCTTCGCGTGGTGAAGGCGCGATCGGCTTCGGCGGTTGGCAGGACCAGGCCTCTTACGTGAAGAATGTGACGGTCACGAGCCTCACGGACTCGCCCGAAGTGCTCTACTCGAACCCGATGACGGATGAGAGCGTGGTGGTGCCAGAATTCGGTGGCCAGAGCAACCCGTACGGCGCATGTCTGGATGGCGCCAAGCGCGATCGGTACATTTGGCTGGGCGACTTCTACCACACGACGCGCATCATGGGTGTTGCCAATTCCAAGCCTGAGCAAATTGCTGGCACGTGGGAGTTCTTGTTCGACTTCCAGGCGAGCTACGGTCAGTTGCCAGGATACGTTCCCATTTCGTATGAATCGCCGATGCCCACCCCCGAGGTCTTCCTTTATGACGCTGGGACGGCAACCGCGTACTACAACTTCCCGGACTACGTGATCCTCGGCCTCATCGGCCTCGTGTCCTACATGGACTACTACGACGACATTGCATTCGTCGAGGCTCATTGGGAGGAGTTCACTCGCGCCATGACGTGGCTTGTCAGCAACCAAGGCAGCAATGGTCTCATTGATCTATCGAAGTATGAGGTTGTCTTCCTTGGATCCGGGGGCGGTATGGCTGTGAACGCTGCCGCTGTCCAGTGCTTCGACGGCATGGCCGGAGTGGCCCGCGCTGTAGGCGACTGGGAGTCCGCGAACGCGTGGGTCGAGACTGCTGCCAGCGTCAAGACCGCCATCAACGAGTTGCTCTGGAACGACACGCTGGGCAACTACGCCGTGGACGCGTCGACTCCTGAGGTGTACGGCGTCTCGGCCACTGCGTTCGCTCTCACCTCTGGAGTAGCGAACGAGACTCAAGTCAAGCTGTGCGTCGAAGGTCTAGAAGGTCTGCGTCAAGGTCGGCCCCGGGTGCCTCGACTCGAGCTCCACAGCCAACACCACTGAAATCTCGCCCAACACGAACGGGTTCCTGCTCGACGCTCTGATGCAGCACGGATACACCGACCAGGCCGTCTTCTTGCTGGACAACCTCTGGGACGCCATGATCTCGAACGAGT
>JAIKVH010001272.1:0-10031 GCA_024679275.1 Phytophthora niederhauseri
CAAGCACGACTGGGGCTTCGCGTTCACGACGGTGCCGCGCAAGGCCAAGGACGCGTCCGGCGGCATCGTGCGCTTCACTTCGCCGTCGGGCAAGCACTCGACGCTGTTCAACGTGGAGTACCACGAGCTCGACCAGTTCCTGCGCACGCGCGCCAAGACCGAGTTCCCGGACGGCGACGTGAACGACCCCAAGACGGGCTTCTCGCCCTTCCCGGGCAACATCAACGGCATCGTCGCGGCGCTGGACTCGTACGTGCCGGTGCTGGAGACGTCCAAGGGCTTCGTGCCCGAGGTGTTCAACCCCAAGTTCCGTCCGAACGCCAACAAGTGCGCCTTCAAGTCGCCCGCCCGTCTGGAGTGCATGATGCAGGACTACCCCAAGCTCCTGGTGCAGTACCAGATTGAGCACCACGACGAGAGCGGCAAGGGTGGGGTGGGGCTGGTGCAGTTCCCCTCGAGTGTAGTGTACTCGCCCTGCAAGAACGACGCCGCCAGCGCCAGCGAGAAGGCCAAGAACGATATCCCGCCCCAGTGCGCAAGCTCCGCGGAGCACGAGGTGTTCGCCATCAACCGCTTGAAACTGAAGACTCTGGGCGTGTCGATGCCGAAGGAAACCACGCAGCAGTCGTGGCTCGACATCCCCGTGGACACCTCAGGTCCGCAGGTTGTGTTTGGATCGGGCTTCGCACTCAGCCAGACGACGTTGGCCAAGAAGTTCACAAAGCCGTCCGCTATCAGCCTCTCCGCTCGCTCCACGCTGATCGTCGAGGGAGCGGACGTCACGTTCGACTCGCTGGAGCTGGACGGACGCTCGCTCCACGCTGATCGTCGAGGGAGCGGACGTCACGTTCGACTCGCTGGAGCTGGACGGCGCGCTGCGCATTGTGGCCTGCCCGGGTGCCAAGGTGGAGGTCAAGTCTCTATCGGTCAAGAACGCTGGCGTCGAGTACGAGTCGGTGCCGGCCGACAGTGACCCCGTCGACGCCATGCGTGGCTACCGACTCAAGCAGCTCGAAGTGAAGGAGTTCCGCTTCGACACCCCAGGCCAATACGTGATCAACGAGTAGATGGCCTGACTGTATGAGGCACATGTAGAGACTACAGTATGTTTTCCCTTTCAATGTCATCGAGACTGTCTACTTCCGGTAGTGTTTTCGTTCCGTTCACTACGTCTACGTACTACGTAGTACTACACGATTTCTATTGAGATGGATGGATGTGACTGCCGCAGGAAGCCCCCAAGCATCTCCAGCCGAAGCTGAAGCGCCCCCGTCAGGTACCGACACCCGACGAGGAGAGGGTGTTCCTCTCGCAGCACAGTACGCTATTTGCACTGCGTATATCACAAGCCGGACGGATGAACCGGCAAGTGGAAAGTAAAAAAGTGCTGGAATCCACACAAATTCGTTGATGGTAGGTAATGAAATGTATCTGGGACTCCCCCTCCATTCGGTGCACGAGAAGGCAACAGACCCGTCCTCGGTCCCGCAATAGGCTACGAGGACAGTCTGCTGAGAACGCGGCGAGGAAAGCCGAAGCCTTTCCCACCCTTCTCCCCCGTGCACCAAGTCCCGAAGGAGCTCGGACGAGGAAGCCCCAGACGTCCATGTGGGCCTCATATTTAACTGCGTAACCACGGTCGACGCCTCCCCGCTGCATCCAAGAGGACGGAGCTAAAGGAGGCAGGGCTGGTAGCTGGTAAAGAGAGGCACCACGGCAAGATGGATACACACACAGATTCGTGAATTTTGCTTTGACTGGTACGGGTTCAATTCGTAACTGAAGGTCGCGAGTGGCTGGCTGGTCGCAAACTTTTTACGACGCGTTTGTGTGTTTTTACGTAAAAACAAACGGAGGAAAGTGTAAAAAGTCAATTTATGGACATTCTGGAAAGTGTCCATCTCTATCTACGGGACGTCCACCTTACTCGCCGTACTCCATGATGGCGAGCTCCTTGGAGTCCGGGACGGCCATGGCGCCTCGTCCAGTGCTGAAATCCTCGTCGTCGCTGTCCAGGTGGGCCTTGGCAGCGGCGGGCAGCGGCTTGACAGCGTCCTCCTCCTTGTCCTTCTCCGGCAGAGCGGGCGCGACGCCCACGAGCGAGCTGCTGCTCTTGTTCGTGCGCAGATACTTCTCCCACGCGTACTGCTCACGCTTGTACAGCTCCAACGTCGCACGAGCATCCTCAACCTATACAACAAGAGAGACCGTTAGCTACTGAATGGCCATTAAGTGGTTGGCGGTGAGATGACGTACGGAGTCGTGCTGTCCTGTTTGAATCTGTCGGCCCAGCACCTCCTCCGTCAAGACCTTCAGTGCCTTCGGGTACAATTTCTGCAGATACAATAACACCATCATCATTAGCACCACCAGTTCTTCTGCATATTCAGTACAATTTCTGCAGATACAATAACACCATCATCATTAGCACCACCAGTTCTTCTGCATATTCGACACACAGTCGTTCGCCCAACGCACCGTTCCGTTCATCTTGCGACGCATGTACGGTCGGTAGTAACACACAGTCGTTCGCCCAACGCACCGTTCCGTTCATCTTGCGACGCATGTACGGTCGGTAGTACGCCGTGTCTCGGATGAGGTGCTTGGGCGGCGTGAACATGAGCGCCTGGAAGTCGTTCTTCAGGGCGTGGCCCACAATGATCTTGTCCTGCAGCAGCTTGCCCACCTCCTTGAGGCACTGCTTGAAGGGGATGGCGTGCCGCAGCGAGCTCGACTTGATGCCGCTCACGTGCGTGCGGAAGTCCGTGACCTTCTCCACGGGGCGCACGTGCTTGTCGTACAGCACGTTGCCGTCGTAGTCCACGATACTGCAGCGCGCCAGCACGCTCGTCTTGCCCGAGAGGCCCACGCCCACCATTTCGCAGTCCATGCCCACGATGAGCGAGTTGTCCACCCACTCGGCGGTGCGCTGCTGCTTGCGCTTGGCCTGCTTCTCCTGCTTGGCGCGCTGCTTCTGGGCCTTCACGTCCAGGTCGTGCTTCTTCTCGGGCGCCTTGCCGCCCTTGTGGCGCTGGTCCTTCTGCTGGATCTTGCTCTTGAGCGCCAGCCAGTTGGAGTTGGCCAGCGCCGTGGGCTTCCCGGCCTTTGCGGCCTTCTCCTGCGTCTTCTGGGGGGCGGATCCGCTCACTTTCTTCGCGGCTGCGACCTTACGCTTCTTCTTGCCATTGTGCGCCTTGCCGTTCGCCTTGCCGCTGCCCGCTTGCGCAGGTGCAGAGCCCTCCGTGCGCTTCCTCTTGCCGCCCATCATCAATGTGATCAACTTTGACTGGCGGCCCGACTCGAGCAATTTAGACCTATGATCCAACATACCCCTACCGTATCGCATGCCTGCATTGAAGTGCTTTGTTCCAATATGGCTACATTTGGGTTCTCAACACAAATATCATGGCACAGTGTATTACGCCCATTTGGGTTCATTCTGCCATTTTGCTCGCAACGTCTCAACATGAGCGACGCCGAAGTCGTCGTGGACGTGTCTCCGCTGCTTCCTACGTCCTCCACGGACGCCGGCACCTCCACACCGGCCCAAGATGCTTCTCCATCATCTGCTCTACCCAACGCAGCCTCCGCCGCCTCCAACAACGCACTAGTCGCCCCGCAACACGCGCACGGACACGGACACAGCCATGGCCACCACAACTGCCAGCACCAGCACGAGCACACGCCGCCGGAGGAGCAGCCGCCCATGACCCCATTGGAGGAAATGTTCGCCTGCGCCAGACGCGACGATTTAGCGCAGTTCGTGCAGCTGGTGGCGCAATACGGCGACGAATTAGCGACGCAGCGACGAGATGCCCAGGGCCACACCATCGCCCACTGGGCGGCGCAGAAGGCCAACGGGGAGTTCCTGCACTACTTGCACTCCATCGGCGCGCCCATTGACTCGCCCAGCGAGGACGGGAGGGCGCAGCTGCACCCGATCCATTGGGCCTGTGCCGCTGGGAACTTGAGTGCGCTGCGCACGCTCGTGCTGAAGCTCGGCGTGGATATCAACACGTGCGACGCCAAGAAGCACCGCTCGCCGCTGCTGGTGGCGGCGCAGAATGGACACCCGCTGCTGGTGCTGTTCTGTGTGAGGAACGGAGCGGATGTGTCGCTCGTGGACGCCGATGGGGACACGGCGGTGCATTGGGCGGCATATAAAGGAGCGACGGAGATCGTGGCGGTGTTCCAGTACCTTCAAGTGAGCTCGGACGCGCCCGACAAGTTCGGCCAAACGCCGTTGCACCTTGCAGCGATGAGAGGCGAGCTGAGCACGGTGCAGTTCCTGGTGGAGACTCTGGATGCGGATGTCAAGGCGCTGGATTCCAAGAACCGAACCCCGAAGGACCTGGCGCAGCTCAAGCATTTCCGCGATGTGGTGCGGTATCTGAAGCAACGGGAGCTGCGAGTTGCGGCCTGGAATGTGGCGGCGTTCACGTGGTGGTGCGACCCTGGAAGTCGAGCGCCGTATCACTTTACGATGCTGAATGCTGTGGTCGCTACGCTAGTCTACCTCTTCGTTGTCTTCCCGCTTATGCCGGACAGACGCAACGTGATGGTGCCGCATCTCGCTTGGAACGCAGTGACGTGGTACTTTTTCTATCGGACAGTCACGACCAAGCCTGGAAGTGTACCAGACGACAACAAAAAGTACGGCATTGCGTACGATAAGGTCACTGACGCTCTCATCAACGGCGACGACGATGACGGAGATGAAGACAAGATTGGAGAAAGCGCTAGTGCGAGGGCGCAGCGTGAATGCTTGGAGCGCCCTCTGTGCCACACGTGCCATATCCAGAGGCCTCCACGCTCCAAGCACTGCCGTATCTGCAAGACTTGCGTCCCTGTATTCGACCACCAGTACGTGCCAACTGACCATGCCATACAATACTGCGCAGTAAACTAACCAGCTCGTTTGTGGTTCTAGCTGCCCGTTTGTAGACAATTGCGTTGGTCGCGACAATTACGCGGCTTTCTTGCTCTTCGTGATTTTCCTAGCGTTGGACTTGGCTGGGATGGAATACGTGCTCTACCTTCTCTGGCGTTGGCACCACGACATGCGCACCTACGCCGTCATCGGCATGATCTACCTGCTCTTCATTTTCCTCCCGGTGGGGCAGCTTGCGGGCTTCCACATCTACCTCACTGCCAAGAACCGTACGACCAACGAGCTGCTTAACGCGGATCGCTACCGCTTTCAGCGTGGAGGAGAGCTGCGTTCGTACGACCGGGGCATCATCAGAAACGTTGCTGAGCGGTGCTTTGGTCTTGGCGGAGAGCCCGTTGAAGATGAAATTTCCTCCCGGTGGGGCAGCTTGCGGGCTTCCACATCTACCTCACTGCTCGGAACCGGACGACCAACGAGCTGCTCAACGCGGATCGCTACCGCTTCCAGCGTGGAGGAGAGCTGCGTTCCTATGACCGAGGCATCATCAGAAACGTTGCTGAGCGGTGCTTTGGTCTTGGCGGAGAGCCCGTTGAAGATGAAAGGCATCATCAGAAACGTTGCTGAGCGGTGCTTTGGTCTTGGCGGAGAGCCCGTTGAAGATGAAGACGCAGAAGTGAAGGCCAAGCTGCTCGACGAACAGCTCAGTTCAGTCCCCGTGTAGACTTACAAAAGAGTTTTATTGATCGGGAATACAAGGGCGCTTTAGCGCGGATAATTTCGACTGGGGACATCGAGAAAAACTACCAGAGCTGACACTTTGTCTTCGGGTTCATGGGAGAACCAGCGGGGCAGGAGAATACGCGAGCAAAGTCCCGCGAGTTGCTTGCCACGCCGTTAATGCGCCATCGCTCGGGAGAGTGCGGGTCCGTCGCTAACCGCTGCGTCGCGCTGGCGTCGCTTGCCTTCGCACAGAACGCCTGCGCGAATGAGATGAAGAAGAGCTTTTCAGCTTCGCTGGCAGGCAGACTCTTCTCCGCGTCACTCATCGCATCAGCTTCGCTCATCTTGTCAATGTACTCTTGATACGCCGCGAAGGATAACTTGACGCCGCCGTTGTCTGCGATGTTCTCACTCAAAGTGTAGTTCCCGTTGACGTGGCCCAGCACCTTGTCGGCGTCTGCATGCGATGTTCTCACTCAAAGTGTAGTTCCCGTTGACGTGGCCCAGCACCTTGTCGGCGTCTGCGCCACTGGTCACTGCAAAATTGTCGTACTGGTTCACCAGACAATCGGTCCTCTTCGAGAACTCCTCCGCTGTCTCGCTACTCCACCAATCTTGAAGATTGCCATCACCAGCGTAGTATCTTCCGGAGGCATCAAACCCATGCGTCAATTCGTGTCCAATGACAGAACCAATGGCACCGAAATTCCGAGCTGGATGGCGTCCTCGGGCGAAGAACGGAGGCTGCAGGATTCCAGCGGGGAATACGATCTGGTTGGCTGTCGGCTGGTAGTACGCGTTCACTGCAGCACTCGTCATGGCCCATTTGTTGCGATCAACGGGGTTACCGATTCGAGCCACGGCGCGATCAAACGCGTGTCGCTTTACAATTTGCATGTTGTCGGCAAGTGGCGCGTCGCCGCGTAGCTCATACGGGAAGTGCTCGGAGCGTGTCGAATGACCGATCAAATTCGTCATGTTGCCCAGCTTCTCCAGCGCCGCCTGGCGCGTAGGTCCGTCCAACCAATCCACACGTCCTAGATTCTTCTGCAACGACTCTTGAATCTGCGCCACAAGCTGACTGGCGAGTTGTTCGACGTCCTAGATTCTTCTGCAACGACTCTTGAATCTGCGCCACAAGCTGACTGGCGAGTTGTTCGCTTGCCTGGTCGAAGCGCAGGAGCGCGAAGTACTTGCCCACAAGATCAGGGAAGTTATCCGTCACACGCTGAAGACAAACCTTCCAGCGCGGCGCGCGCGTCTTCTGACCGCGAAGCGTCCGCGCAAAAAACGAGAAGCTGGCCTGCACAAAAGGCTCACTGAGCACACCTGCATACGCGCTGATGAACTGGTAAGTGAGTACGGCCTTCAGAGTGTCCAGCGTCACAGTGTTCCCCGCCAGCAGCTTCTCAACTCGCTCGAAGTATTCAGGAGTCTCCACGATCACATCGGTACTGTGAGCCTTGAGAGTCGTCAGCAGTCCCGTACCGTTGACAAACTTTGCGAACGTGAGAGGAAACTCGTCAGCGACTTGAGCCACGTTCATGCGGTTGTAGGTAGCCACGGGGTCCTGCAGCTTCTCCTTGGGCACAAACAACGGCGCCAGCGTCTGCTCAAAGCCAATGACCGCAGAAGCTCGCGACGCAGCAGCCCCGGACTCCCATCCAGCCAGCAGGAACAGCTCCACCACGTACGCATGGAACGCGTCGCTGATCGAGTCGAACTGCTTCTTGTCCAGATAATACTGCGGGTCGGGCAATGACAATCCGCTCTGCGATGCGTACAGCGCGTACGTCGTGGCTTCCCTGGCGTCCGCACTCACGCTCAAGCCCGTCAAGAAGTCGGGCCCAGCCTTCGACAACTCTCCGGCCACTTGAAACAGCTCCTGCTTGCTCTTGGTCGCTGCGATCTGCTGCAACACGGGCGCCAGCACCTTCAGCGACGCCTCGTCCGCCGTCGTGCTGCTAACATTGCTAAAGTTCATGCACGAGTCGTACAGCTCCCCAACCAGCGGCCATCCCTGCTGCATGAGCTCCTTCAGCACCTTCTCGTTCTCGTCATGCACCGTCGAAAAGGACAGGAAGACGCTGGGCCTGTCGTCCGGGATCTCCGCCTGCTGCTGCCACGCGCCGCAGCTGAAGGCGTAGAAGTCCTCGCACGGGTCCACCGCTCCGTCAATATGGCGCTCCACATCGCTGGGCAGCCTCTGCACCCAGGCCGCCGCCTCAGAGGAAGAGGACCCCTGAATGGCTCGAGGCGCGTGCAGCGTGCCGCCGCGCACCACCAGCACCACCACAATGAGGAACAGCGCGCCCAGTCCCGCCGTGGCCCAGGCGAAGAGCGGCTTCTGCAGCAGCAGCGGCTGCGGGCCGGCGTAGCCCGCGGGTTCCTCCTCGTGGGTCACGAGCGGCTGCTCGTCGCCCAGCGCCTTCTGCTTGCTCATGGGCGCGTCCTCCTCCTCGTCGACAGGGGGCGGCGCGCCGTCTTCGTCGTAGATTTTCTTCCACTTGGCGCCCGCGGAGCGCTCCATCGACGTGCAACTTGGCGCGCGGGCTGCGCACACGTGTCGGCTACTTGACTGCGAAGCCGCTTGAGATCTGGGAGCCACGAACGAGAGCCGTACGGGACGCCGCCTGCTGCGGGCGGGGCAGATGTGGATTTGCCCGTGTTGAGTCTTACGAAGTGACGCTCGGATTTCTAACCTATGGTTTGGCATACCGGTAATGGCTACATGGATGCCAGATCAGCGGGCAAAGTCTTCAAAAGTAGGTGAGACCTCGTCACAGTTGCAGGTACCACATTCAGCTTCAACTTGCTGCAAAGCTTCACCTCCAACCGCGCACAGGTTGTTGCTGGCACCACCAGGGCCATGATCCATAGGGCCATGAGGCATGGACAACCACCTTGAGGGACTTCAAGCGTAGATTAAATGTAATAGCTTTGTGCTTCGAGCCTAGCTACTCAAACCACTAAAAGCTCGTGCAGTACAGTACCGGCTACCTACGACTCCCAGACGAATCCCGCCGAGCGAACGCTCTTGTCCTCCTCGCCCACAAACGGGTAGTCCGTGTAGCCCGCCTCCAGCGGCATGTCCGGCTGCAGGTAGAACGTCTTGGGGTCGTACGGCGTAAGCGCCGCGTTCGCGCGCAGTCGCTCGACGAGGTCCGGGTTGGAAATGAAGTCGCGGCCGAACGCCACGAGGTCGGCCGCGCCCTCTTCGACGGTCTTCATGGCGTCGGCGCGGTCGAAGCCTGCAGCCGTGATGAGCACGCCCTTGTAGGCGCCGCGGAAGTGGCGCGCCACGCCGCCCGCCGGCACGTCCGAGTTGTCCGCGTGCATGCCGCGGCGCTCGATCACGTGCAGGTAGGCCAGGTCGTAGTCGTTGAGCTTGTTCACGACGTAGCCGTAGGTCTCGCGCGGCGCCGAGTCCTTGCAGCCGAAGGTGTCGCCGAACGGAGACAGTCGGATGCCGACCTTGCTGGACGGCAGGCTGGCGAGCACGGCATCAAGCACCTCGAAGATGAGGCGCGCGCGGTTCTCGATGCTGCCGCCGTACTGGTCCGTGCGCGTGTTGACGCTGTCGCAGAGGAACTCCTCGAGCAGGTATCCGTTCGCGGCATGGATCTCGACGCCGTCGAAGCCCGCGGCAATGGCGTTTTCGGCGGCGCGCTTGTAGTCGGCGATGAGGTCAGGAATCTCGGCGATGTCGAGCGCGCGCGGGGTCACGTAGTCCTTGCGGCCCTCGCGCGTGACAGCGTGGCTCTTGACATTGGCCATGCTGGTGGCGCTCGAAGACACGGGCAGCTGTCCGTCGGGCTGGTTGAGCGGGTGTCCGACGCGGCCCGTGTGCCAGAGCTGCACGAAGACCTTGCCGCCCTTGTCGTGGATGGCCTTGGTCACGCGCTTCCAGCTCTCGACCTGGTTCTGCTGGAAGATGCCGGGCGCGCCGAAGTAGCCGCGCGCGGTGGCGCTGATGTTGGTGGCTTCGGTGATGAGCAGTCTGCCGTCCGAGGCGCGCTGCGAGTAGTACTGGGCAACCAGGTCCGTGGGTGTGCCGGCGTCTCCCGTGCGCACACGGGTGAGTGGGGCCATGGCGACGCGGTGCTTGAGCTGCACGGGGTCCTTCTTGCCGCCGAGGGTGACGGCCGAGAAGAGGCTGGGCGCGGCAGTGGCGTTCGCGAAAGGAGCCATGGTTGGTGAGGTGGCTGAGGCGATTGGCGCTGTCGGTGAGGACACTTGCGTTCTTGAGAGGGAAATGGGAAGTGAGCGGATTGGTCGTGAATCACCAAAAGCGAGTCGGGATCGTTCGCCAAGAGCCTCATCAACATGGTTGACGAGCATGCAGTGTCCGAGTTGTCTGAGCACGACTAGATCGAAGTAACAGTGTAGGTATTGCGTCGAACGAAATGGAAACGCGATC
>JAIKVH010001273.1:0-10028 GCA_024679275.1 Phytophthora niederhauseri
ATATTTTCTACCCCTCCTAATCAAGCTAATCTGGTCTGAACATCTTTGCCGGTTTTCACAATACCGTACCTCACACAAAGATTACTTCTGGTCTTTCTCATTTGGCACTCAAATTACCGTTTAAAAGCTCTCATTTTCTCCGAAAATGCTTTCTTCCTGTTAATATTTAGCAGTTATATGCGTTTTAATTGGCTAAAATTACGTTTCAATTTCAAAAAGATTGCCCCTTGTCTTGAAATGGCAATCTAACTGTTAACCATTCTTTCTGTGAGGTACGGTAACGCAGCGTGCAGAAACCTGCCTGTACATCCACTGCGCTTTGACGGCACATCTTCAACGTGAGCCGAGAGCAGCTTACACGAGACCTACCCACGCAGCGTGCAGAAACCTGCCTGTAATCCACTGCGCTTTGACGGCACATCTTCAACGTGAGCCGAGAGCAGCTTACACGAGACCTACCCGTGCAGATAATAAAAAAGCAAACAGGGAAATACATTTCGCACGAGTACTATCTCCCCGGGGCGTTCCATAGACTTCTCCTGCAACTGTCCATTGGCTCAATCGAATCCGTCTCCGTTACTGTCTAGCTCATCGTTTTCTGATCGAATCAGTTCTGGCCAAACTGGAACATGGTGGGCTGGTCCGAGGATGTGCCGAACTGGAACTGCTGCGCGTTGGCGTCCGTGTCGGGGGCTAGGCTATCCTCCGCATCCTCCTCGCCGTTGAAGTATGCTTCCACGATCTTCATGGACTTCATGTAAATGTCTGTCATCGACCACCACAACAACTCGTCAGTACACACCAAAGCAATAGAT
The DNA here is from genome assembly GCA_024679275.1 of Phytophthora niederhauseri. Classification (NCBI taxonomy): domain Eukaryota; phylum Oomycota; class Peronosporomycetes; order Peronosporales; family Peronosporaceae; genus Phytophthora; species Phytophthora niederhauseri. The sequence goes on from JAIKVH010001273.1 coordinate 816, forward strand.
GTATATGCTGTCGGGCAGCTCTGCGTACCTTCGTTGGCGTGGTACTGCAGCGCCTGGATCTTGTTCACACCGTCCGCCTCATCAATCATCGTCGCGACGTCGTTGATGTCGTTAGTCTTCTGCTGCTCGCCCACACGGAGAATGTTCTCGAGACCCTCCAGAGCCACGATCACCACCTTCGCGTCCTTAACCTCCAGCAAGTCGCACAGCGGCTTAATGCAGCCTGTAAACAGCAACAGTCTTCGTTAGCAAAAACCTTATTAACATGAGCCAACCGCAGTAACCCGTCCACGTACCAAGGCTGACAAGGTGCATGATCTGCTCGGCCGAACCGCCTGACGTAGCGTTCGACACAGCCCAGGCAGCTTCCTTGCGGATGTCGAACTCGGCCGTCGACAGGAAGTTGATCAGGGACGGGAAAATGTCAGCCTCAATGATAAACTGGATCTGCTCTTGGTTGCCGGCCGTAATGTTGGAGAGCGTCCAGCAGGCCTCCTTTCGGATGCCCTTCTTCGGGCTCTCCAGAAGCGCACGCAGGCACGGCAGCGCATTCAGGTTGATAATGACCTGCGTCTGCAGATCGTCGCCCGTCACAATGTTTCCGACCGTACGCAGGGCAGGCGTCTGCACAGAAGGGGAGTGGTGCATCAGCAGCTCCACAATTCGTCGGCAGACACCAGCCTCAATCACGGCCTGGATCTTCTCGTTCGATCCATCGGACAGGTACGACAAAGCCCAGCAAGCGTCCGTCAGCACCTCTTCATCGTGGGTGTAGATAAGCTGGCCCAGAGTCGGCAGAGCGGGCGCCACCAGCTCGAACTGCGGCTGCGGCTTACCACGGCAGAAGTTGGACAGCGTCCACGTAGCGTTGCGGAGCATCGTCGGCTTCGAATTCTCCGTCAGCTGCTGCATGAGCGGACGCAGGGCACCGCAGCGCAGAACCATGTCACGGCACTCGATCGAGTCACCGGCAATGTTACCGAGAGCCCACACGGCCTGCTCGCGCACATCGTCGTTGGTGGACAGCAGCAACTGGCAGAAAATAGGCACGGCGCCGTGGTTGATCACCACCTCGGTATCCGCAGAGGTACCCGAAGCAATGTTCGTCAGAGCCCAGGCGGCTTCAAACTGGAGCGTGGGGAAGTCCTCGCGCTGAAGGAACTGTACGAAAATGGGGACAACACCCGTGTCGATCACCTCCTTGATAGGCGGGTTGCGCTCTGCAAGACGCGACGAAAACAATAAGATACGTTAGTGTGTAAAACTCCAAATATCTCAGATTGCGGTATCTATTGCTCACCAATAGACAGCAGCTTGCGGAACTTGGTCACGGCCTCGAGCTGCACGGCCGCGTCGCTCGACTGGACACCCGTCACCATCTGAGGAAGCTCCGACAGCTGCAATAGCAACAGCGACGAATGCACCAACAGTCAGTCAGCGACCTCTCACGCACGTGCAAAGCCTGAATCTATCGCTACCCACCCGCTGCAGCAGCGTCATCTCCCCGGCCGCATCGCCCATGGCGGGCGTGGCCGCAGCTCCGTTGTCGCCCGGCGTCTACACCCAGCACGCAAAAATAAAGTGAGCCATCGCCTAAGATACCAGGCGTCTCCAGCCAGCAAAGGAGCCTCTAGCGACCGCTACAAAGCTGGGCTGGACGCATACAAGTTTCCTCCCGTGGTCTCGCTGCATCTACACTGCGAATTGCATGGGCATTGGCCGTACCATGCGGCGACGCTGGTTCATGCGGTCCTCCTTGATGGTCTTGCGGATCTGCACGGTGGTCTCCATGCGGCTGCGGCGCGACTCATCGGCGTCGATGCCCTTCTTGAAGAAGTTCTTGCGCTCCGGCGCCTTGCCTGCGGGGAACGACATGCTGCTGGTCTGGTCTAGAGGCGGCGGCGGCGGCCGGGATCGGGGCTGGATGCGGCTTCTTTCCTTGTTTCCCCTTCTCGAACGGCGCCGCCGCCAATAAAAAAGCTGGGTGTGGACCACACCCCGCAAAGAAAACGGACCCTTACATTCATGAAGAGGTTTTACGACCCGCGGAGAAAAACCTCGACCCACTTTCGTTGGACCCGAAATGACTGCTGCAAACAACGCATCAACGCATATACAGCTTGATGCTGTCATTTCGACACGCATATGCTTGAAGTCGCTGGGCGGACCATAGTCGGTGCAAGTGCGTGCGTGGCCAGCGATCATGAAGCCCAGCGGCAAGCTCAGCAGCACCACCAGCGGCGGTGTGGTGTCTGTATCGCCGTCGTCGTCTTCGTCGCCGTCGCGTAGCGTGGTGATCCACGTGTTCGACGAGTACCGCAAGAGCAGCAAGGAGTTTACGTGCCAGCGCGACCTGCTGCTGGCCAAGATGAAGTACTTCCAGGCGTACCTGAACGAAACCAACGAGCACGACGAGATCGACATCTCGGTGCACTGCGACGTCGAGATCTTCGAGCTGCTCATGGAGTACATGCACCAGCGGCCCGAGCACGAGTGGCGGCCGCGCATCACGCTCGAGAACATCGCGTCTATCCTCGTGTCCTCCGAGTTCCTGCAGATGGAGGAGCTCGTGGAGGAATGCGTGGCCTTCATTTCGACGCGCGTGCAGGACTTCATGCTGCTGCGCGTGGACTTTGGCTGCCTGTCGGACGCCACCATTGCCAAGATCGCCGGCAACTGCACGCCCGAGCAGCTGCAGACGCTGCACGACCCAAAAGATAAGATTCTGTCCAAGCTCCGGCGGAAAAAGGTGGAGGCGCTGGTGAAGATACTGCAGGAAGGCGGTCGCCGCCTTGAGTTGTGCGCGAACTGCGAACTGCTGTTCATCAAGGGCGACAGAGAGAGTTTGGGTTGCCAGAAGGGGAAGCGACAGATCGGCGTGCATGGAGAGCTGGTCGGATGGCACCAAGCCAAGGCCGGGTGGCAGATTGAGGTCTTCTTGCGAGAACTGAATGGCGACAAGAGCATTTCCTGGGGCGCAGCGTACTGGTACATCTGGGGGTCCACCAAGCACTTCCGCTGCAGTGTGTGCAAGCAGAAGTGCAGCTTGCTCGAGCTGCGTGACTGTGCCTACCACCCAGGCACGATCGTGGACCACGGACCTGCCGCCAAGTATTCCTGCTGTAGCGCGAGAATATTCAGCGCCGATGAGATCTCTATGCGCGGGTGCAGAACCACCGTTCACGTGCCGCTTCAGGGAGACAACAACGCAGAGGTGAACAGCTTCAGCAATGTGGCAGGAGTTCCCAACATGTGGGAGCAGATCCAGGTGTGCGAGAAGATAGCGAGAGCTCAGGGACCTCCGCCGAGTGCCGATGCTGGTGGCGGCGGGCGGGTGGACGTGGCTTCACTGTTTCCTCCGCCCCAGCCGAGGAAAAGTGGCGGGCCGGCGGTTGAGCGCGAGTCTTCGTCCAGGAGACTGAGCACAGCCGGCGAGGGCAATTCGTTGGGCTATCGGAAGCAGTGGAAGGTGCTGCAGCTGCAGGAGAAGGATCGGGTTCGCTGCCAGGACATGGCGAGGCAGCTCGTACTGCAGCGCAAAAAGGCAACTGCCTGATACCGTGTACCATTCATATGGTACATGTGATTGGAGGCTGGCAGTTGACAACCTCCAGCAACGTGAAGAAGATGTGGAAGCGGCCGCTGCGCGACGTCGTGGTGCGCTGCCACGTGGGCAACCTGCGCGTGTCCGGCGTCATGGCGCGCAACGCCGTGGAGGAGGTGGCGCAGCGCTGGGAGCTTCCGCTCGCTTCCGAAGGGACGAAGCTTTGGGGCGAATACATGGCCGGCACGGCCATGCTCTGCTCCTTTTTCAAGGGCGAGGAGCGTGTCAAGATGATGGTCAAGACGCCCAACATCCAGGAGCTCTACGTGGAGGCTATGGCCGTCGGAGAGGTGCGAGCTCAATCGTTGGTTGGTGGTACTGGCCCCGACTTGAAGCCAGTGGTCTCAGCTGTGGTGCTGTTTTGTCGTATAGGTCCGAGGCAAAGCCGTATACGTGGACGAGTCTCTTGCTGGAGCACCGGAACGTGGAGGCCACATGCACATTTCCAAGATTTTATACGGCGCGGCCAAGCCGTACAATACATCCATCGAGGCGTCTGGGGTTCCTGAGCTGGACTGGCAGAGATTTTTTGACGTGTCGGAGCAGGTTCCGACTATCGTGCGTATCGATAGCTCCGCGGACGAGGACCACACGCGCAGCTGTGGACTTATTGTCCAGAAAATGCCACCAACGGAGGCTCACGAACGCCAATACGAACTTGATGAGCTGGCGTTCGACAAACTTCCGTTCTTCGCGACGGAGTTGAAGAAGAACGCGGACCTGCTTGAGTACCTGAACGAGTTGATTCCTGGTGCTGACATCACGGATAAGAACTGCAAGCGAGTGCCGCTGGATTACTACTGCCGCTGCTCGAAGGACAACTACGCACAACGTCTCAAGGATATGGGCGCGACCGATCTGAAGCAGATTGCAGCAGACGTCGGCAACGCAGGTGTGGACCTCACCTGCCATTTTTGCAACGATGCCCACCATTTCTCTCCTGACGAGTTAGTGGGCCTGATCGAATCACTGTCAAAGGCATAATTTGCCTGCATGTAGGCAACGGAATAGTTTTATCGACACGGTTTAGAAAGATGAATATGACGGAAGCATCTGTCTATCCGTTCGTCTAGCCTTCTTGTCCAAACTCTTGGGTCCACTTAACGAAGCGGTTCAGCTCATCAGGAGCAACCGTCGCACTCGAATGCTCCAGCACGTGTAAGAAGTCGCTCTGTAGTAAAATGCACGTCAGTCGTGCGTTCTGTGCAGCAAGCAGCGTGCAAACAGGCAACAAAAGATCTTACCATTGAGATCATCGGTGGCCGGAGCTTCTCGTCAGAGTAGCCACGCTCTGGTAAATCATACAGACGCATGCGCAACGCCCCGCATCGCCGGCATGGGGCCTTGCAATCGGGGCACTTGGGTCGGCATGCTGAAAGCTTCATGTGGCAGTAAGCGCACGGAGGGTCGTCTTCACAGGGTGTCAAGAATGGACCATTCCGAACGGGGTGCGCCTTATCATCGCACTGTACATACATATAATGTCAGCATCAGAAACAACTATGCACCCCGTGTTGAGGCACCTAGTCATACCGGAGTAAAGAACTGAGCTTGTTGACACTTTCGAAGAGGTTCCATAAGAGCGTCTCGCACAAGAACCGAAATATCTGAGCCAGAAGAGCTAGCGGACAGCAATATCACGGTCAGTTCCAGCATCCGCCCGGTCCGCTGAAGCAAACGTACCCCTCCGTTTTTTCGGCGATCGCTGTAAAGTTTGCATCACTCAGCTCGTTCGGTGTATCGCCCAAGTGGATTCCCAGCATCACCTTCCGTGCGTCAATATCAGGGAGAGGGATGTAAATGCGCTTTTCAAATCTGTACGCAAAATTCAATGTTACTATCAGGAATAGCACCCCCCCCCACGAGCTTTTCAAATCTGTACGCAAAATTCAATGTTACTATCAGGAATAGCACCCCCCCCCACGCCATGCTTAATTTAAGTACGGCACTTACCGACGTCGCATAGCGGGATCAAGCTCCCAGGGTACATTTGTAGCTCCAAGCACCAGGACGCCGTCGTGGTTGTTGCCAATGCCTTGCATTTGCACGAGGAATTCATTCTTGATGCGGCGTGTAGAGTCACTCTCTCCCTCAGATCGACTTGAGCAGAGCGAGTCGATTTCGTCTATGAAAATGATCGCGGGCTTCTTTTCGCGTGCCATCTCGAACAGGTTCTTCACCAGCCTGGCGCAGAAAGCTTGGGTCAGCCCACTACTTAGTTTTAGCAGGTATTTCATTTCGAGACAGGCCGTACTTTTCACTCTCGCCCTGCCATTTGGAAACCAAGCTGGAGGATGACACGGCGAAGAATGTTGCGTCCGCTTCTGTTGCAACCGCTTGTGCCAGATAGGACTTACCCGTACCCGGAGGCTGTTCGAATTGACATGATATCAGCAAAATGCGGCATAGCGAGAATAGTAGCAAATCCAACACATACCCCGTAGAGCAGAATGCCCTTCCAGGGACGTCGCTTCCCCGTGAAGAGCTGCGGAAACCTCGCAGGCAAGATCACCGCCTCTTTCAGCGCTTCCTTTGCGGCATCCAGCCCAGCGACGTCGTCCCACTTGACATTAGGCTTTTCTGAGACGACCGCCGCTGCAAAATACCCCCAAGTTCACACGCGTCAGCTGCAGTAACAACACAATCCCTCCGCAATATCCAACCTACAGGCCAGGGATCCGCGCAATTTGGCCGTCTCTGCGTCCGTTTCGTCGTCGTCCTCTTTTTCACCTCTGCAAACACTCGGTGTCAGTGCGTGCTACAAACAAACTTACTCCGTTGCTGCCGAGCTCACTTGTCCATGTCCACAGCAGCGGCCACGGGCTTGGGCGCGTTCTCCTTCTCCAGCATCCCGCGCAGCTGCTCCGCGCGCGTCATGTAGCCCTCCACGCGCTTCATGATGATCTCCTTGGACGTCGGGTTCTTCTCGTCTGCAGAGGGGCCACCGAAAGACCCCAGCCAGGTCAGCTCTCGCCTCCCAGCCGCCAGACCCAACCTCACAACGCACGTACACTTGACGCCGACCATGAAGTGCTCGAGCGCCTTCTTGTACAGGCGGAAGGCCTCCTGGTAGTTCTTGCTGTTGTCCTCATTGATGGCCTGCGTCACGATCTCGATCGCCTGCGGGATGAACTTGTTCTCCATCGCGGCCGCTTGAACTCGTGAACTGTGGTAAGTAAGCTCCAAGACGTGACTCGGAAGGAAAAATCCACTGCAACATAATACGGGCCATCATTGGTCAAAAATATCCATCGATTGCGTCCAATGAAAACGACGAAGGCCATGTTGAAGTCGGCACTCGACGAGTGAGCGACGCAATGGGCGTGAGCCAGTCGAAGGGAGGGGGCGGCGGCGGCGTGCGCTGGAAGCTGCAGCCGCTGGTGCCGCGCTCGTGGGCGGAGCTGGAGCAGCTGCACCTGCGCTTCCAGCAGGAGGCGCACCGCCGCCGGGCCGACCCGTCGTTCCAGTACTTCCTGCCGTTCCCGGTCTTCCAGGCCATCGTGGGGCCGCTCTGCCCGGACAAGGACAAGCTGCAGCTGCTGGCCATGTTCGAGGCGCTGGACGTCAATAGCACGCGGAGGCTGGCAGTCATGGATTTCTTCAGCGGCCTGGCGCTGCTGGTGGACGCCAAGAAGCCCCAGAAACTCGAGTGTGAGGGTACCCAGCAGTAGGGGAGAGGAAGCTGGCGTTACTTAAGGTTGTGTTGTCTGCTCTGGCGTGGCTGTAGTCGTGTTGTCGCTGCTGGACAATGGGGGTCTCAAGACCCTCAACAAGTGTGAGCTGACGATGGTGGTGTCGGCAGCGTCTAGGGGGCTAAAGATGTTCGCTCCTGGGGCTGACGTCTTGCAGGAGTCCACAATGAGACCTCTGATTCGGCGTACGAAGATCGCTATAGTATAGTTATAGTGTTTGAGAGTCCACAATGAGACCTCTGATTCGGCGTACGAAGATCGCTATAGTATAGTTATAGTGTTTGCGGTTCATTGTACTCTTTCTTGTTTGCTGTGCGCCGTGATGTAGGCTTATTTGGTGATAACAGCGAGGTCTTACGGCAGAATGTTGTCAACAAAGCCCTCGCCGATCCTGAGATTCTCTTCTTTATGAGCGACCTCGAGGCGGTACAAGCCATTTGTCTGTAGTTGCTGATCCATAGTGCATACTCAAGTTCGCGTTGCCTCCCTCAATTTTCCATGTTTGTAGGGAGTGGCGACATCTTCCGACGAGCTGTTGATTCAGCAGGGGAAACTTATGAGGCAAATGGCATACCTGGATTATCAGGCTGAGCGCGTGAAAACGGCAGGTACTGATGCATCATGCCATGGTCCGCGCAACGCATAGCTGGACTGAGTCTTGCGATGCTCAATACCCTTGCATTGTCAACAGAGGAGAAAGCAAGGGCGGCAGCCGTACCCCCTGCCGGTTTTGGGCCTAGCAAAGTTGCTGACAGTCAGCGAACGTTGACAGCTACGTCGGTCCCCACAGCGGAAAGCTTTGCTCGTAGACTCCAGAGCATCGTGTGCCCACCTCCTCCAAAAGGATCAGGACAGTCGATGCGAGTGCTATCAGCCGTTGAGGTCAAAAAGTTCGTAGATGCACGCACCCTCCAGCGGTTGGTCCGTGTTGTATCCGACGGTGGACTGTCACTTTCACTAAACGAGGTTTGCTTCCGGCATGAAATCTGCGGCTCGATAAGGTATTAATGCCAGTTTTTTGTTTATTAATTGCGCTTAGGCCACAACGCTTGTGGGAGATATGGCAGTGGATCAATTTGGATTTGCCCGGTGTGGAGATATCCTGCGCGTCTTGAAATCATGGATACAAAATCGACGACGAGAAAAGCCTGAAGCGCTATGGGAAATTGTGGGCGATCACATCGTGGAGGCAGTCAAAAATGCTGAGAAGAAGATGAATGCTGTCCTTGCAACGTTTGTTAAACGAACCACAAAGACTCTAGGGCCTGGAGCTCGTCGGCGAACGACCGTAGCTAAAGATTGTTAAACGAACCACAAAGACTCTAGGGCCTGGAGCTCGTCGGCGAACGACCGTAGCTAAAGATCGTTTGGTTGAAAGTTTGCAAAACATGGTGCAAACTCCAGATAGTGACGATGGCGAACTTCAGTGGAGTTTTACCTTCCGTTTTGGCGTGTCTGATGCGTCGGGGGAAGCTTCAGTGAGTTCTCCAGCGTCAAAGCGTGCTGGAACCCCTCCCAGTAACAACATCCGGTTTCGAATTGGAATCCATCCACCGGGTAGCTCTGATGGCGACGCGAAAGCGAAAACCGGCAAAGGCAAGTGCAAGACGGAAGGGCAACTTGATTATGACAGTGACAATAGCGAGCGGGGGGATGCCGACGAAGAAACTATGCGCCTGGTCGTCAATTTCTTGTTGAACCCGGATATTACAGGTAAATCAACGGCAGCCTAATGATGTTTAATGCTATTTCTAACGAGTGTTGCAGATGAAGATGGAATCGACCTGGCATCATCAATGGAAAAGGCACTTCAGCAGGATCACGTGTGGCCCTCATTCGCGTCGCTCTGGACTAAATGTTCGGGTGAGAATACTCCATGGTAGTCAATACTTTGGCGAATCATGTGTAGTTAAATCT
>JAIKVH010001274.1:0-10025 GCA_024679275.1 Phytophthora niederhauseri
GCTCGCACCTTCTTCGGATCGAATTCCTCAAACAGGCGATTAAAGTTTAACGAACAGTCTTGATCGATTGGACAGTTCCGTCGTAGAGTTTTCCGAACTTGTGCTTCCAGGTCATCGATATGACGGTGCAGGTTTGCTCGTGACCGCGGAGATGCGATCGTGAGGTCAATATGCGGAGGCTCAACAAGATCATGAGTGGATAGCGCACGGCGACGTCGTAACCACAGGAAAACACCACGTTTGGGATTTTTCTCGTTCAAGTTCCCTGGCACCAATTTGAATCCACGGTGACGAGGCAGCCATAATCGTGCGGTGTTCTTGTCACTCAAATCTCCACTTGTTAGTGACAGGTCAATGAGCTCATTGGTCATTTGCGTACTCGAAGGCACCAGGCTCGTCCAGATGTACTTGTGCTTCCCGAAAGCGCCATTTCGGTTGATATTTTGTTGTATGCACGTAAAGCCTTTGGACACCAGCTCTGTATCCCGCGAGCTCGTAGCATAGGTGATGTTGGAGATCGGAGACTTCCCATCCTCCTTAGCTGCTGTGCGAAACCAAATATGCATCGGACTGGCGTTGCTCTCGTCTTGTAGTTTTGGGAATAGTTGGGTGTAATTGTCTCTGCGCAGGGTTACTTCTTCCACACTGTTGGTTGATATCTTAATATCCACGACGCCGTTTTCTCGAGGAGGATGTATTAATTCCTCCGCTCCTCGCTCGTCCTTGAGTAGCAGCTCCAGGTCGTGGACTTTTACCATACCATCTTTGTCCGAGTCCATTAGATCCATGACGAATGCAAGCTCCTATATGCAGATGAAGAAGGCCACGAAACATTTTAGCTGCATGTTGACACCCACCATGCCAGTGTAATGATACCCACCCCTGTTGTCAGCGCAACATCCAAGTCGCGCATGATCGCCGCGTGAAACAGCTCTGGAGCCATCGCAGTGCCATCAGGAGGAGCCAGTCGCTTGAAGGTATCTGCGATCTCATTGTCTGTCAAGTCCAAGCTTTTCAAATGCTTCCGATACTTATAAAGCAGCAGTCGGCTATCGTAAACGAAACGAGAGCAGAGAACATGTTAGGATCAACCGCTAAAGACCACCGAAGTCGTGTCATCAAGGCACGCACAGTTGATCCTGATCCAGCAGGCAGAATTCCACGAAGTCTCTGTGCAGCAGCAGCTTCTGGTAGTCGCACTCGAGGCGGTGGAAGAGCGCGTCCACCTGGTCGCTCGGGATGGCGCTCTCAAAGGCCGGGTCGCTCGCCACGAGCTTGCGGAACTCGTGCGCCTCCAGCACGAGCTGCTGCGGCTCGCCGTGCGCCGTCTTCTTGACCTTCGACGCGTGCTGCTGCGAGCCGTACTTCTTCATGAGGTCCTTGAGGTAGTAGTAGATGCTGTTCTCGGCGCGCATGGACGCCGCCTTCTCGCGGAAGACCTGGCGCGCGTGGTGGCCCAGCAGGTCGTCCGAGTGCTTGCACAGCATGTAGGCGCCCTCGCGCACGCCGTCCAGCGTCAGGTTCGTGAGGAACTCGCCCTGCTCCGCCATCCTTGCCGTCCCTTAGCGAGTGCGCAACAAGCGTCGAGTGCGGAAACTTTCAAGAGTGATGGTCGGCAACTTCAACAAAACCGCCGCTTCGTGATTGGATGAAATGTTTTCGAATTTCAACCACTCCGGTGCGAGACCACTGGTCTTCTTCCACCAGAACGCATCGCCACCATCATGGAGCTGGATCGCGCGGACGAGGAGGTGTTGCTGGAGAAGGTGCCGCAGCAGCGAAACCGCCACTTCGTGATTGGATGAAATGTTTTCGAATTTCAACCACTCCGGTGCGAGACCACTGTTCTTCTTCCACCAGAACGCATTGCCACCATCATGGAGCTGGATCGCGCGGACGAGGAGGTGTTGCTGGAGAAGGTGCCGCAGCAGCTCCCCGCCGGCCGCCGCGACGAGCGCAAGGACTATTTCTTCGCGGTGGCGTTTGCCGCCAACCTGGCGGCCGTGAGCTTCATTGCGGTACGGCCTCGACCTGAAAATCTGTGTTGAAATCCCTAATCAGATGCGCACAAACTCACCGCAATACTCTCGGCTTTATTCCATGTATTTGGCCTGATTGGCAGCTCTTCTTCGGCCTCCCGAACGTGTCGAGCATCTACTTCACTGTCCACAACGAGGACGACTCGTCGCACGGCGTCAAGATCTTCCTCATCTTCCTGGCGACGTCGTGCATCGGCGGCGGCGTGTCGGCGCTGTGGCTGCAGGTGCTGCAGAACCATGCAGAGCGAGTCATCAGCTGGACACTCAAGTTCAGCATTGTGGCGTTCATTGTGGCGTCGCTCGCAGCCTTCTACGACTCGGGAATGGCTGGCAAGGCCATCGGATTCCTCAACTTGTTCTTCGCGCTGACGATCGTCACGTACTACGCCTCTGTGCGTCGATCCATCGCCTTTGCTGCGTCCAACTTGACTGCGGCGTCAAGGATTCTGCGTGTATTTCCTGGAGTGATATCCTCGGCGTACATGGCGTTATTGGCGCAGGGTGTTTGGGTCGTGGTATGGGGTGTGGCGGTCGTCGGAGTACTTGCCAAGGCGGTGGGCCACCTCCATGACTCGACCACTTTTGGCAACACATGCTTCTTCTTCATGCTGCTGAGGTGCGTAGGACATCTGATACTACGACAGAGTTTAAAGCAACAAGGCGCTGATGTGTTTGATGTTATGTTGCAGCTTCTACTGGTTCATGCAAGTTGCGAAGAATGTTGTGCACTGCATCACTGCTGGAGCGGTGGGCGAGTGGTGGTTCGGTGCGCACGATGTGAACACAATCCAGCGAGCACAAACACGCGCGCTGACGACGTCTCTCGGATCGATCTGCATTGGATCACTCGTTGTTGCTGCGCTGAATGCGCTGCACACCCTGTTGCTCTCGGCCCCTCGGCGGAAGGCCAGGGGCAGCGCAAATGCTTTCTTGGAGTTCCTGGTGAAGCTCGTCATGCGCAACATGCAGTACTTCAATAAGTACGCCTTTTGCCAGGTAGCGCTGTACGGCAAGGACTTTCGGCTAGCTGGTTCGGATACCATGCAGCTCTTCCGCGACCGCGGCTGGTCGGCGTTGCTGAACGACTCGCTCATCTCGAGCGTGCTTGCTGTGGGATGCCTGGTTGTCGGTACGTTTGCTCGCTGCTTTGCTCGACATGCTGACAGGTTTATTGACATGTGATCCTGCGCAACGCTTCTATCTCCGGCAGGTACGCTTTCTGGGGTCATCGGGTCGGCGTGGCTGTACCTGACGCTACGGTGCACGCCGGAGGAGCTGGCGGAGCACCCTGGAGAGTGCCGTACGTGGCTGCCGAATTTTGTCTTGAGAGCGTTGGCTGTGGGCTCATGAGCGGCTGTTTGTGGTTTTGTCTGTCGCGTTGCAGAGACTTTCAACGTCGTGGTCATGACCTTCGTGGCGTGCGCTTCCATCGGCTACGCCATGTGCACGATCATGTCGTCGATCTTGGACTCCATCGTCGCTACGATCTTTGTCTGCTTCGCCGAGGTACGTTGCATGCATGCCCTGTCAACCTGTTGGCGGTGCTGGCGCGTACCGTGGCACTTCCGGGCTGGCGGTCAGTCAGCCAGACGCTGAATCCGACGAGGATACACCTGGTCGGAAACGGGCCACCACCCCAGCCGCGCGCCGCCATTTCTCACCCTCCTGGATGGCTAACCGCGCGCATGCCCGCGTTGCTTTGAGCAGGACCCAGCGGCATTGCAGCGCTCACACCCGGACGAGCACGCGCGCCTCGTCGAGGCCTGGAGCCGCCTGCAGCCGGACTTGCTGAGCTTCCCCACGCACATGGTGTAGGTTCGAAGGACATCCTTGTTAAAACAAAGAAGGGGGTGCTACTGTACGAAGCATTCCGATGTCGTGATTGGTTGGCTGAATCTGATAATCCCACTTGATTGGTCGAGAGTTGGAATTTTTGATACGCGTCGCGACTTGTGCGACCTGCGCGACGAGCTCATCTTCTAAATTCCTTCCTGGGCCAGGAAGGAATCCTGGCAAGCAGACGCACGACGTCGGGGTCATTCCCGGATTGACCGCCAAAGCCTCAAGTCAAGTCGCTGGCAACGCAGTCAAGTTGAGTTGAGATGGTGCAGCTCCTCCAGAGACGCGTGGTCGACGTCGTGACGCAGTCGCTGGTGGAGATCCAAGTGGATCGCAAGCCGTCGCCGATCGAGTCGCTGCCGCCCACGCCGTTGGCCGTGCAGGTGTTGCGCTTCCGTCCCGAGGAGAAGGAGGCGGCCACGTCGCTCAAGAGGACGCGCTTCGTGTACGAGATCGAGACGTGCCACCAGGAGACCGGCGACATCTACCGCACGGAGCGCCGCTTCCGCGAGTTCAAGCGGCTGCGCGAGGCATTGCTGCTCGAATGTCGCGACTGCCCAGCGTGCCACCCGTTCGTCGAGCAGCTCAAGCAGTCGCGCCTACCTGCGCGGCAGATGGTCGTGCTGGATGTGACCAAGTACGGAGCCTCGCGGATGCTGGAGCTCACGCATTTCCTGCGGGACCTTGTGCGGTTGGCAGCGCAGAACGCTCATCACTGTCCTCGCCACGGCCTGGACATCGACAAGTCCGTGGGACTATTCCTCGGACTCGACTCACTCAGCGAAGCTCTCGACAGCGTTGCCGAATCCACGCTAGCGATGCAAATGGGGCCACTCAAGACTCGCCAGGATCGGATTGACTTCCGCGCAGCTTCCATGCCCGACATGCGCTTCTCGTCCTCGTCAGTGCGTCTGTCTGACAACTCGCTGCGGCGTATTCGGGCGCGAGGGTACTCGGAGGCTGGGAATATTCGCGTTCTACAAGGAACTACAAGAGGATAGTCGTTTAATGTGTGTGTGTGTGTGCAGATGTGTTCGAACGTAGGCATTGTCTTGCACCCGGGGGTATTTATGAATACGAATGTCATTGTTGTGTTTGGGTTTTATTATTCCTGGTGATGCAGAGTATCCATTGAAGTCCGTTGATGCCGACTTCTCCAGTGCTGGGTTAACTTGGTTGTTTTTTCTCGACAAACTCTGCCGCTGCCATCTCGACCTGATCCAGTTCGACCAGGCGCGCTTGGGTCCCCTCCGCATCACGTTGTTCGACCGAAAGTTTGAGCAGTGAGCGTGGGAACTTGTCGGTATTCGTCATGGCCTCAGCAAGGACGGGGGCTGAGCTGTTGCCTTCAATAATGGACTTACCATGAGTGTGCGCCGCGGCGACCGAAAGACTTAGCACAACCAGCACGCAACAACCTACGATCGACAGAAGACAGTTGGTAGATGGAATAGACACTTGGAGCTTAAACTGGTGAACGTTCCCCGCCAAGTCACTACCATCAATGGCGTGCAGGACGCCGTTCTTGAACACAAAATGGAGTCGCGCGGTGTAGCTCATTTGTAGACTGTCCTCTGCAAACAAATGATTTCTCATGGTATTCTTGAGAAATTTGTCGGCTTGAATCGAGCACGAACCATTCATGGAACCGTGAAAATAATCTCTTGCTGCCTCGTCGACATGAACAAAGTTACGAGGAAGCAGCATCGGTAAAGCACTACCAACTTGCACCAACTTTTGCCAGACCAGCCAGTCACAAGGGATCCATTTCACGTATGCACCAAGAATCGCAGAAGCATCAAAGATGTCGTCCACGGTATCGATGGTGTCACCCACAAGGAGTACCTTGCCGTTCTGCTGTAGAGACTTAGTGCTGAGCCGGACTCCGGAGCAGTTAGTCTTTATGTCTGCACATTCAGCACCTAGAAAGGCTGCTAGATTCTCTGAGCTCCAGTTAAGAATCCCAACCGTAAGTGAGAATGTTGTGTGTAGTCCCGTTGTCACGATCCCTGGGGTCTGGCTGCTGAGCGACAAGTTGAACTCATCTCCGTTAATGCGTTTCCCCATTGACGAGAGGAGGAGTCTACACCCGAAGTTGTTATCATCTGAATCCAAACCTTCACACAACGGCGTTGCTTTAACGAAGGGGTGGATGTCGTTAGTAGCGCCGAAAAGGGATTCGTTAGTAATACATCCGTCTGAGCCGCATCGCTCCGTGATTGTAAGGGTTTCGTTTTCTTCTGGAACGTCTACTTTGCGGGTTGGAATCTTCAATGTTAACGACGTATAAGTAAGCGAGTCTGCAAGTGAGTGCAGATTGTAAATAGCCTCAGCTTCATCCGCGGCGATGCTCGACGCGTTTCCCAGCAGAGTGTGTAGCATCACGGCTGCGGCTGGTAGAAAGTTGTCCCCAGCAAATGACATCAGTTCACCCATTACCAGCTCGTCGTCGTTTGAATCGGTTCCGTTGGGCGTGTTCCACTCGGCAATCGCAGCCTCTCGACCCCGACTCACAAAGTTGTAAAAAGCGCCATCGTCGCCTCTCATGTGAGGATGCAAACCCCACAGGGCACCAAGATCTTCGTACAATTCGAGCAAAGACATGATGTACAGCGTCCGAAGTGCACGTGGGTCAAAATTCGTTGCTCTGCCACCATAACTGTCACCTCTACTACCCCGGACGAAAAGGTTTAAGGACTCCTTCGGCTCGATCGCCGACGGAAGGGCATCAAGCTGCCAACTGCTCTCCGGGTAACCAAACATGACAGGCGGGAGCTCAATTTCCAGTCCAAACTGCTCAAATAATGAGTCCGACCACCGCTTGCACGAAGATGACGCTTCTTCGACCGGGATATAACGAGTTCGCAGTATCGTGTTTAATACTGAGTTGTTGTCTGCTCCTTCGTTTAGCGATGCATCCCACGCAGAATACTCGTCCGTTGCCGTGACATGCACCCCGTAAATATCCTCTGTCAGCATCCGCAGTCGTGTTTCTCCAGGAACTAGCTGAACGTTGACTGAGGTCGGGCCGTTGCACACCAAGAATGCTATCACAGCCCCGACAAGCGTTGGGGCCATCCCCACCAAGAGGTTCAACTCGCTTTTGCTAGTGAACCACTTCGCACCCAGACACAGTATGCCGACAGCGACCAGCGGTTGGATGGCGATCTCAATGGCTTTATTGATGCCCGACATGAAGTTGCTGAATCTCGAGTTGTACATGTCGAGCAGCTTCTTGCGCTCGCCATCGCTGATGTCGGCGAAATCGACGGAAAAGAGATGAACTCCATCGCCATTGAAAAACACGAGAATCAACCCAACCACCCCAACGATAAACAGAGCCACAGCGAGAATTTTGGCGATGCAGAAGTTGATCCGGAGCTGGTTGGTGTTGCATTGGTGAGGTTCATCATGCACGCTCGAAGCGGTCTTGGTTTTCTTCTTGAATCCCGACGTGTCTTCCGTCACCCGATACAATCGCGGTGGTCCTCCTTCAGATGACCCCGTCACGATGTAGGCACATTGTTGTTGCCTCTCTTGGGCTGGCATAACTTCCTCGCTGCCACGGCCTTCTATCGGTCGTTGCTTGAAAACCGGAAAAACCGCTTGCTTCGCAAAAGTGAAAGTGAGGCCCACGACGCTCCCACCACTTGTAAAACGTGCGAGTACACTGTTTCATCATTGCATTGGCTACACTTGCGCTGTACACTCGTGCGCGGTAACTCCTAGCTGCAACCGCAGGACGCGACGAAGATTTTGCTCGAGAAGTTTTCAAACTGCCAATTTACGGTACCTTCTTGAAGTGATCATGTTCGACAGGGATACATATATGTGTACCACACTATTTGACGTGCGCCACACGAGAAAAATCAGTCGAGGGGGGCAAAAAACGGGTTGGAGCCGCCGCTCAGATGGCAGCTCTTTCCCCTTGTTCAAAACGAAAGAAGAAGCGAGCGGGTCGAGCCATCCACAGCCCCAGCCAGGCGTTAGACCCTCTCTCTTAGACGCGACACTCAGGTACAGCCAAGCTACAGCGACAGGCGCCATGGGAGGAATTCTACAGAAGATGCTGCAGGCCTTCTACACGAAGAAGCTCGAGGTCGTGCTCGTGGGTCTCGAGAACAGGTGCGTCTTCGCCTTCTTCCTCGTCTTCTGTGGTTACGCTCCTGGATCCCTCTAACGCTCCGTCGTGGACTTGCAGTGGCAAGACGACGCTGCTGAACGTCATGGCCATGGGCCACCCCGTGGAGACGTGCCCCACCATCGGTCTCAACGTGAAGCTAGTGAAGAAGGGAGGCGTACAGATGAAGTGCTGGGATATCGGCGGGCAGGCACAGTACCGGAGCGAGTGGGGCCGCTACACGCGCGGCTGTGACGTCATTATATATGTGGTGGACGCCAACGCGGTACGCTCCAGCAGTCGCAGGGCCATCTAGCGGTGCATTCCGGTGTTTTAACCTTCTATGGCTGTGGTAATGGTAACAGTTCGACCAAATCTCCCTGGCGCGGAAGGAGCTGCACCGCCTACTAGAGGACCGGTAGGTTGCTGCTGGGGCTTGCAGGCCGTTATCTTTGCTATGTATTGACCTTTTGATGTGCTGTTCTGCTGTGCAGTGAGCTGGCGACGACGCCGCTGCTGGTGCTGGCCAACAAGATCGACCTGGAGCCTCATATCTCCGAGCCCGAGCTCATTCGCGAGCTGAACCTGGACTACATCGTGGACAACCCGTGGCTGGTGATCCCCATCTCGGCGCTGCGCCTCGTCAACATCGACCAGGTCATCCAGTGGCTCATGAAGCAGTCGGGCAAGGGCTAAGCTAGGGAAGCGTCTCTGGGTCGAGTGAGGTGTGAGTGGCGATAGGCTCGGATTCCGCATCGAGATTCAGCTTACCAGCGCCCCTCACAAGCGAAAGGTTTATGAAGAAGACGTAGCAGCAGAAGTGAATGTGCAGACAGCCCAAAGGGGGTTTCAGCCGACAGGGAAGCAAGACGAAGACGCGCAGGACAAACCAAGTCAGACGAGTTTCAATCGCCCCGTTCGTCGACTCGACCTCGGAGGAAGCAAGCAATCTGTAGAACGCAGTGCAGTGCAGTGCAGTGCAGTGCAGTTGACTCTTTTCTCATGGACTGTGTAATGTGCATTTTTGCTTGAGACGAGTTGGTGTTGTTCTCCATTGCGTGCGTCTTGGATTGAACTTTGTGCCAGCTGGGGATCGTATTCTCCGCTGGGAGCGAGCTTCTTGCATTGCTCAAAACACTTGTAGCAGTTGCCCTTTTCAGCTGTTGGCAGCAGACGAATGCCACGCTGGACGAGCGTCCACCGTCGTCCTCCGATCTTCTTCCATTTTTTTCCTGGCGGTACCGTATCAATCGTAACCAAAGCGACACTAAAGCAAAGCGGGATCTGGCCGACGATGGAGAAGTTCTTCCTGCAACACAACGTGCTCCAGGACCGCGACTCGGACGAGTTGGGCGGTCGGGTCAACTCGGACTCGGAGGCCAGGTACGTCGTTCCACGTCTTGGGCTTCGGCTTGGCAAAGAGACTGATGTCTGCCTGTTGGATCTTGTGCTACAGCGACGACGAGGAAGAGATCACGGAGAGGGTGCACTCAGTGGCGGACCCGACAGGACCGTGGAGACAGAAGGCTGTGGACGAGGAGACGTGGGGGAAGCCCACGCGCGGCTTCCGTGGTGGAAAGGGGCGGGACTTCGCCTCGGCGAACACGGGGCCCAAGGGGGTCATCAACGACTACAAGGCACACAAGCGCCACCAGAAGGAAGAGGTGGGATCGCTACCATCAGGTTTTACATGATGACCAGGACTGAAGGGTGCTAACTGCTGATGTTGGCAGCGCTTGAGGAAGGAGGCAGAGCGTCAGGCAGTGCTCAACCGCATCGCCAAAGGAGCCACCGTCTCTTCCACTGCTGCAACGCAGGATCCAACTGCACATTTGGAGTGCGAGTGCGAAGGAGGCTCGGACTGCGAATGCGACGACAGCGACCTGGTGGACGACGCCTTCTTGGCGCAGTACGCTGAGCTGCGCGTCAAGCAGATGCAGGAGGCGGCGAAGAAGCGCAAGATCTTTGGACAGCTCGAGTTCATCACACCGGAGGAGTTCGTGGCTCTCACCTCGAAGAAAGAGAGC
>JAIKVH010001275.1:0-10021 GCA_024679275.1 Phytophthora niederhauseri
AAGGCAGTCAGAGATCGAAGGCTCGATCGAATACCCTTTACGCCGCATGCTTGCGAATTCTGCAGCAACGCCCAGCTAGAGAAAGAAGAACTTCGAATAGATGAATGGAACAAACGGCGCAAGTGCCACGACAAGCGGCAGTGTATGGATGTGCTTGAAACACACCAACGGTATTGGATGAAGCGCCGGATCGCCCGGAGGCGGTACACATGAGATGGCGCCGACGAATGGATGATGGAAAATCTGAAAGCTGTGAGCGCGTACTCACGTGCCCAGTTTCAAACCCACCACCAACTGCGCAAGTCCTCACAACTCCACCATGCAGAAGACTCCGTTCCTCGTGGCTTTTGTTCTCGTCATCACCGGCTCCGCTATCTTCACTGCGGGCCAACCCGGCGGCCAAGGCACAAAGGAGGAAAACTAAGTTCTCAAGGCCTTCAACGAAACATTGGGGGAAGATACTGACAAGTAGCCTCCTCCGAGATGTGAATGGGCCAAGGACATCGCATTAGGGACTTGAACGTCTCCGACCGAGCGAAATGATCGCCTGTTCCTCAATACATGCAGTCGTTGTTCGTGAAATTTGACCTCTTTTCACTGATGTTTGAAAATACAATTGAAGGGCGTTAAAAGGGCCCACTCTCTATTTTGTTTCTTTTCTTTTGCATAACTTAGCTACCTATTTTAGTGTTCAGTAGTACTTGTTTCAGCGAACGGAAAGCTGCCAGCTCTATTCCGTCCTTTGCTATGACTGCCTTGGCGGAAATGAAGCACTGGGATTGCCCTCTTGTTCTTTAGTATTTCCTCCCCGCAGCTTACACGACGTAGTTTAAGATCTGACTCGGGTCGCGAGCCATGAAAATTTCTTAGTATATTTTACTGGTAGGGGTTTCCTTTTTGCTGACGCATTTAATAGCGTACACCCCGAGTGCAACAGATAATGGCTCCTAGTGTCATCGTGAAGCGATAGTTTCGTACACCGAACCATCTACCCAAGGGGAACAAAACACGCCAGTACCTCGAAGACGGCAATAGATCTTAAACCCCTCGCAGGTCATTCGAGGTAGCGCCGGGTCCCCCACAAGAAGTCGATGGCCACAGCCAGTGGCTCAAAGACGAACCATGAGCGTGAACTGTGCGCGTGAACTCGCCTTCTCACTTTCGAATCCGCTTTCAACTGAACACGTCCGCGCCCGACTGCACCATGCACAAGACTTCGTTCCTCGCCGCCCTCGTCATCACCGGCCCCGCCATCTTCGCAGCTGGCCAGGAGTGGACCAAGGCGTCGCTCTTCCTGGGCCCGTCGGAGGACCTCACGGACAGCGTCATCTGCCTCAACGGCCAGTCAACCTGCCATGCTACGCGCAAGCTCGAGGGGGACGCCGAGGCCTGGGCCAACGCTATCGTCCTCAAGCCTCTCAACGAGACGTCGGGGGACAAGGAGATGGTCTGCATGGGGGCCCTCTGCTGTACTCATTGCTTGCCGATCCGTGCCCGCAGACTCGAGGACGTTCTCGACGAGCACCGGCGCCTCCAAGTGACGGGCAAGAGCCAAGTCCAGGAGATCGCGTGCTTTGACCAACCCTGGGGGCTGCAGTGCAGCTCTCCCTAACTGCCCGGGACGACCTCATCTCCAACGCTCAGCCAGTATCCGAGCCAAAACAAAGCCATCATTGATCCGTAAGCGTCCTATTTGGGTGGTTATTGAGTTGTTAACCAGCCTAAATAGTGCCATCAGACGCTGTTTCTCCTGGACTTTCCGAAGTTATTTCCACTTTTTGTAGGACCGGAACAGCCATCAGACGCTGTTTCTCCTGGACTTTCCGAAGTTATTTCCACTTTTTGTAGGACCGGAACTTCTTGGCATACTCCAGAAGCAGCTCCGCGTACTTTGTGCGGTCCATGTTCGTCTTGATCTGCTCCAAGGAATATTCATCCCACTTCTTGAACATTGTGCGCTTGAACTTGTCGCTCTTTAGCATCTTTTGGATAGTCGCTTCGGCGAAATCGTCCACGGCATTGGTAGCGGCAGTTTTACTCAAACCGAGCAGCTTTTTGAGCTTTTCAACGAGGCTGGCGGCCTTTTCTTCGTCAGTTCTGAAGCTGTTGTCGCCCAATTCAGGGTGGCCTTGCTGGAATAGGGGCGGAGACGTCGGTGCAGCAGCTCTGCTTACGTGCAGGATGGCTAAAAGCAGCAGAACGAGAAAGCTTGGACGCTTTCTGCTTGGACACGGCGAGTTGAGTTCTGTACTGTAGGCGAATTTGCGGAATGAGATGCGGACTGAGTGGCCAGCAAATAACGTGGCGTGTGTGATCAGAGGCAGCTGTCGATCAACTGCAGCGATGAGTCCAGCAAAAATGATCATGGGCTGTGTAGATACGGAGTGGATACAGCCGCAATGCAGACAACACTGAAACCGACATTTTCTCATTCTAATTCCTTGGCCGGGAAAACTATTTTGCTAGCTTTCCTCCAGACATGTACTTCGGAGTAGGATATAGCCGCCTCGCAATTGTGTTGGTGGATCTATTTCAGTGTTTCACATTCGCATAGTTCGTATTCTTGGCCAACTCTTTTTGACAACCACAAGTCGTTTTTCGTTCGAGTTGGTCGTGGGCTCATCAGCTTCACCACGGACGGTCGATGCCTCGTGACATCAATGCTCGCAATCCTCCAAGCAGCCAGGGCCATAACCTCCGGACCGACATGAGGCAGCACTATCAACAGCCAACCTCAGTCACACAGCCGAAAACCTGTAAAAAGCCTCCACGGGCGATTATCCGAGCCTCGAGTGCCGATCGCTCCACTTTGACAACCAGCCGAGACCAGTCGACCTCCACGACTCCACTGCGTCGCCAATCGATCCGTAAAAGTTCGGTAGCGCGGACGAGAAGACGAATCACGCGCCAATTTAATGAGTGGAAGTCCGACCACATGAATTTGGGGCGATATTCCATCGAGAAGATGCTCGCGTTTGAAGAATACCAGCGCGTGGCCAGCTCCGCGCGCGTATTCGCCGTTATCTTCCTAACTCCGCTACCAGGGCTGCTGATTATTCTCCTGGTAGCTGCGATCCCGCTGAAAAGCCCCGTGTTAGGAGTAAAGGGCAACGCCGCGTTCTTCGTACAGTCGTTCCTCATCCACGTCGCCATGACCTTCAGCTTGCTGCTGTTCATCCGCTGCTCACTGGGTCTTCCCCTCGCGGTGTATTCACACGGCCAAAGTGCGGTTATCTCAGTCATCGCGGCGGCACTGAACGAGGTTTTAATGATCGGAGTCGCATTGATCTGGGAGTTCCCCATCCCATTCCGCGGAGTCATCGGCATCCCTCCGTTCTTGATATTACTGATGTTACTGCACAGAGTTGTGCTGCGACTGAGGCTGCGAGATCTCCGGATAGATAAGTGGATGTATCTGCAGCTCTTTTTCGCTCAGATCTCGATACTAGTCATTTTTCAGGGCGTCGCTGTATTGTTCGCACACGCGCCGGCGTGGGGACAAGCCGTGATCACTGTTGGTATCCCCCTGCTGCGTTTTGTTCTCAAGCGAGTGATTTGGAGGCTTTCGAGTTGCCTGGAAGATATCAGCACGGACGTCGGGGTCTGCGTCATTGAGATTTTCGGCTCACTATTTCAGAATGTCTGTCTACAAAGTGCCCGATCTTTCGGCGTAAGCGCCCTCATCATCGCTGTAGATTTCTTTCAGGCCATAATTGAGACCCGTTTGTATCTGGAGCACAAATTTGTAGTGGACGGACGGCAGACCACTCGAACTGCTGTCAAAATCCTCGAAGGAGCGCTCCACTTCGGCGTGGTGAACGCGAAGAAGCCCAATCGACTGACGAAGCAACGCCCAGATAGCACAGTCGTGGGTGTGACGCATACAGGCAGGTCCGTGATGGTTTCTCACCTGGACGTGATCAGAAAGCCGAAACGAGTGTCGATCCGCCAGACTAATGGCAAGAATATGTCGAAAATTGCTGCCACGTCCGATAGAAGTGTCAACGCGGAAGCTATCGACCTGGACGACATCGTATCGGATGGTAACGATTCAAAACCTAACGATGGCCAACCAGTAGCTCGACCCAGCGTCTCGCTAGAAGCATTTGCACCGAAGTTGTCGACTATAATTGATGACGTCCAGATCCCCCATCGACATCACGCCAAACTCTTGTCTCAAGCTCTTCAGCTAGTGTTCGCCTCGGAGGTGCTGGTGTTCGCCGAGTACGCTGAGTTTGCGTGCTCGGTGCTTTACGGTTTGTACACAGCAGCGCTGTATCACCTCCCATACGCTCGGTACAATTTATTTTTCATCGGATTATCGCAGCATCAG
Organism: Phytophthora niederhauseri; assembly: GCA_024679275.1. NCBI lineage: Eukaryota > Oomycota > Peronosporomycetes > Peronosporales > Peronosporaceae > Phytophthora > Phytophthora niederhauseri. Next base: position 4,334 of record JAIKVH010001275.1, read on the forward strand.
TTCCGAGCTTCGATCGCCAATTCATTCGCGTACGCAGCCTTTGAGGGGGTATCGATGGTGCTTTTCTTGCTTCTGGTTCGATCAAAGTACGGTCTCTCAACTTTTCATCAGTTGGCGTTTGTACTGGAAAAATACTGGATGACTGTGCAAGGGAAGATGGTGGGTAGTCTTTCGCTCATCTTTATTCTGAGTACCGTTCACCAAGGTAAGTTTTCTTTCGAAGGCTCTGCGCTGTCCAGGGATATTATCTGACTGTCGTGGATTTTGCCTCCAGGCATGGATCTATCACTTACGTTCAACTGGGAGGGCATTCTTAACGGCACTATCGACGAATAGCTGTCGACACCGCGGAAAATTTGGTCGAATGTAAAGAAAACTATTTTTTTGGGATCGTGTTGAAGCAGTTTACTGGTTTTTTGTCCTCAGTTCGACAGACCTATTCATGTCGCCGTATCCGACACGTATTTTAAGCGGCATTCGCCTTTATCGTCACGGCCACGGCTATTCTCGTTCAAAAAGAGATAAGAGCAATGGTGTCGGCCGAATATCGTCATCACGATTCGCCATAACTCGCTCTGAGCTTCACAGCCACGGAGTCGCGGACGTCTACACTGGCAGGACCACCTATTAAGGCGTCCAACTTTCCCCTCGCCGCGTCGAAGGAATGGATACAACAAAGTCCACCGAAGCCGTTCCAGCGCGTGTGCCCACGATTCAAAAGAGCGGCGTCATCGCGCGGGGAGGGTGCTTGCTTCGTCGCTATTACGACTGGAAGAACGTGCATCAGTATTTGGGGCGCTACTCCACGGATAAGCTCCTCTCCTTCGAGGAATATCGGCAAACGAATTCCAGCGCGTGTGCCCACGATTCAAAAGAGCGGCGTCATCGCGCGGGGAGGGCGCTTGCTTCGTCGCTATTACGACTGGAAGAACGTACATCAGTATTTGGGGCGCTACTCCACGGATAAGCTCCTCTCCTTCGAGGAATATCGGCAAACGACTTCAGCCAAGCGCGTAGTCGCCATTATCGTGCTTACCCCAGTTCCTGGCCTTGTCATGATGCTGATGCTCGCAGCTATCCCTCTGAACAGTCCGCTGCTTGGGGTGACGAGGAACGCCACCTTCTTCATCCAGTCTGCGCTGTCGTACAGCGTCATGGCCTTCAGTTTGCTGCTCTTTATCCGTTGCTCCCTGCGACTGCCGCAGTCCTTCTACTCGCACCGACAGGCACTCTTTATCTCGGTCACCACCGCGTGTCTAAATGAACTCGTCATGCTCAGTGTAGCGATGTACTGGAGATTCCCCACTCCCTTCCGAGATGTCCTGGGGATTCCGTCATTTATGGTATTTTTCGTCATTTCCCACAAACTGGTGCTGGGGCGAAGGTTGAGTCACTACAACCAGCAGGTAATTAGGTATCTCCCGCTGCTCTGCGCGCAGTCGTCCACTCTGATCATCTTCCAGGGCATAGCGATAGTCTTCCAGAACGTCCCGGACTGGGCACAGGCGATGATCACCGTCTTGTTTCCCATGGTTCGGTCCGTGATCAAGCGCGTCATTTGGGGGTTCGCATTCTGCCTCGAAGACATCAGCACCGACGTGACATTGTGCGTGGCGGAGCTGTTCGGGCCGCTGTCCCAGAACGTCTGCATCCAGAACGCGCGATCGCCTGGAGTCACTGCATTAATCATCATCGTAGACTTCGCCCAGGCCGCCCTGGAGACGTGGATGTATCTCAGGCACAAGTTCATCGTCGATGGACGCCAGGCCACACTAACTGCCGTCAAAATCATTGAAAGCGGTCGAGCTGATTACACGTCCACTCCGAGAGAGGCGCGGAGCTTGGAGAAGTTAGGGCGCAGTGACGAGGTCGAGGAGACCGCGATGCTGAGAGGCCACTCGGTCATGATGTACTCGGCCAATGCGTGGGCCAGATTCTCTAAAGGCTCCTTTGGGCCTAGAAACTACCGCAGGACGTCCTCCAAGATCGCGTGTCTGTCATCAGATGCGGACGCGCTTAGCCTCGCTCCCATCCAGTCACTTCCATTCTCAGCCCCAAGTGCGGTACCAGCATCGACGCCGAAACTTTCGATCGACAACATCGAGATCTCACATCGGGAGCACGCCAAGTTGCTGTCTCAAACTCTGCAGCTGGTGTTCGCGTCGGAAGTTTTGGTGTTCGCCGAGTACTCCGAGTTCGTGTGCGCTGTCGTCTATGGCGTCTACACACTCTCGCTCTACCACACGCCGTACGCCAAGTACAACTTGTCGTTCATTGGCCTGTCCGAAGGGAGTTTCTGGGCGTCGTTGACGAATTCTGCTGTGTACTCGGTCTTTGAGGGCCTCACACTGTTGTTCCTTTTCATTCTCGCCCGAGCCAAGTACGGCTTCTCCACCTTCTACCAACTCGCGTTCGTGCTGGAGAAATACTGGATGGGGGTCCAAGGGAAGGTGATCGGCAGCTTTCGCTCATATTCATCCTCAACACGGTGCACCACGGTATGTTCGTAAGCTTAATAACTGCGATTGATATATCCTGGCGACTAACAACTAAGCCTCGCTCTTCAATTTGCAGGCATGGATTTATCGCTACATTTCGACTGGCAGAAGGTTCTTGAAGGAACCGCAATGTGATATTCCATAGACTTGATGCTCTGCACTGTAAAATTCGAAGTATTTTGTAAAATTGCTTGCAGTTCAAGCTCGAATATCCCCAATGTAGGTTTGTAAGAGCATTTTGAGGCTTCCTCCACATACCAATTGGTAGGCAATCCTCCGTGGACAAGACGAGAACCATCGCGTTTTCATATTTTTGGCTGATAAGTTCTTGTCCACTATCTGAGGGCATATGAGCTATTCATGCCTCTCTGACACGACCACCACCACTAAGTAACCACACTCGCTCACCCAAGGTCCTCCTGCACTGTTGCGAAACACAGCTACGATGATGGAAGCTTCGAACACTCCAGGGGAGACTGCACCTCAATTGAACCAGCCGGAGGAGGAGACGCCAAAGTTGACTACCGATGCTCCGAACATCCAAAATCCAGACACTGCAACAGGTCGGAGGACAAGCAGCACTGCGTCCATGGCAGGGGGTCAGCTTCGACGTCCTTCCATCCGCAAGAGTCCTACCAAGCGGGGAGCAAGGAGGATATTACGCCGCTACCACGACTGGAAGACCGAGCACATGTACTTGGGCCGATACTCCGTCGAGAAAATGCTCGCGTTCGAAGAATACCAGCAAGTAGCGAGTGTAGGACGCGTATTCGCCGTTATCGCTCTCACGCCACTGCCTGGTCTTCTCGTCATGATCCTGCTGGCAGCCATTCCGCTGCAGAGCCCCCTTCTTGGACTGACAGGGAACCCTGGCTTCTTCGTGCAATCTTGGCTCGCCTACACGACCATGACTCTGGCGCTGATGTTCTTCATCCGAGCCTCTCTCATGTTGCCCAACTCTGCCTACTCCCACAAGCAGTGCGTTATCGTCGCGTTCCTCACTGCGGGCTTGAACGAGCTGGCGATGCTCGTCTTGGACGCGTTGTGGAGGTTCCCCATCCCGTTCCGTTGCCTTCTAGGCATTCCGACGTACGCTATGAGCCTGCTCTTCTTCCACCGCGTGGTGATCGGCCGGAAGTGGCTGTACCATCGAGACGAGATCGTCGAGTACCTCCCGCTCTTCTGCGCTCAGGCGTCCACGCTCTTCATCTTCGAAGGCGTGACTCTGGTCTTCGCGCACATCCCCGCGCACGTGCAAGCCGTGATCACCGTCGCGTTCCCCGTCCTGCGCGCTGTGATCAAGCGCTTCATCTGGCGCTTCTCGCGCTGCCTCGAAGACATCAGCCTGGACGTGACGCTGTGCGTCGTGGAGATCTTCGGCTCGCTCTTCCAGAACGCGTGTCTTCAGAGCGCACGGTCACCGGTAATCGGCGGTCTCATGATCGTCGTCGACTTCGTCCAGGCCATTGCAGAAGTCAAAATGTACCTGGCGCACAAGTTCGTCGTCGAGACGTTGTGCGTCGTGGAAATCTTCAGCTCGCTCTTCCAGAACGCGTGTCTTCAGAGCGCGCGGTCGCCGGTAATCGGCGGTCTCATGATCATCGTCGACTTCGTCCAGGCCATTGCAGAAGTCAAAATGTACCTGGCGCACAAGTTCGTCGTCGACGGGCGCCAAACCACCAAGACCGCAGTCAGAATCATCGAAGAAGCGCTGTTCCATGGGACGCTCAGCTCCAGCAAAGCGCGCGGTCTAGCTAAACTCGACCCGAAGCAAGCGGTCATGGGCGCGTCCCGCAAAGGGAGCTCCGTGCTGCTGCACCCGTCCGACGTCTTCGCCAAGCCCGAGAAACTCAACGTTAACCACTCCAGACGGATGTCCAGGATCGCGTGTCTGACCAACGGCTCGCAGAACATGCTGGACCTCGACACGATCGAGCCCGACTTAACCGCCAAATTCACTCGTGAACAAGCTGCACCCTCAGAAGCCAAGCGGCTGCACTCGACGACGATCGACGATGTCGACATCTCCCACCGCCAGCACGCCAAGCTGCTCTCGCAAGCGCTGCAGCTCGTGTTCGCCTCCGAGGTGCTGGTCTTTGCTGAATACGCCGAGTTTGTGTGCACCGTCCTCTTTGGGCTTTATACGCTGGTGCTGTACCACATGCCGTACGCCAAGTACAACCTGAACTTCATCGGACTGTCCGAGGAGAGCTTCTGGCAGGCGGCGACGAACTGCGCCGTGTACGCCGCCTTTGAAGGGTTCACGCTGGCGTTCCTGTTCACTCTTGTGCGTGCCAAGTACGGACTCTCGACCTTTTACCAGCTCGCGTTTGTTCTGGAGAAGTACTGGATGAGCGTGCAGGGGAAGCTGGTCGGCAGCCTCGCTCTCATCTTCATCCTCAACACCGTGCACCAAGGTAGAGAAACGCTGGATTTGCCGTCTTTTGTTGAATCTTGAGCTCACTGGTCCGCTTCGTTTGCCTTGTGCTGAAGGAATGGACCTGTCCCTCGAGTTTGACTGGCAAAAGGTGCTGGACGGAACCGCCGTCCCATGACAAACCTCAAAGACACACCACGCTCCACACTGACGCAGCACTGCCGTGACGTTTATGCAGCCACCTTGCGCTCCTTGCAAGTTGCTCTCGGGCAGAGCGCCACGAGCGTTAAGGTCATCCAAGAACCGCCCGTGGAAATTATCACCCAATATGAAGGCACTTAATTAAAGTATTGAGTCACACAGATAAAGCGTTATCGTATGGTGAAACTTCACTACGGCACTGATTGTGTCTACCACTCCTAAACCAAACATAGTCCACATCCTGGGCTAGGGCCAGCTGGGATCTAATGTTGATCGGCTTGTGTACATGTGCTAACTGTACATAGCGGCATCGGTGTTCGAGGTATCAGAGCACGAGAGGTACAGAGTACATGTGCTAACTGTACATAGCGGCATCGGTGTTCGAGGTATCAGAGCACGAGAGGTACAGTTACATGAAGAATAAAGTGAGCTTTATCTAGCTGTTATACCTTATACAGACTTCGTATACAAATCCTATCAAGTATAACAGGCTTATTACCAGTACAGACTCTGCTTAGGTGTACCGCACGACTTGCATGTTAGTACTTGCTGTAATGTCCACAGTTTTTCATCGGCTGGCTGGAAGGATGTGACTCCCTCTGAGGCACCCTC
>JAIKVH010001276.1:0-10020 GCA_024679275.1 Phytophthora niederhauseri
AAGTGCTTCAAGGTCAGCTACTCGGGGCCTGCAGTGGGCATGTGGGTGGCTGGGTTCCTCATCTCCCTCGTCTTCTCCGTGCTCAACTCGGTCGGCATCAACCTGCAGAAGCTCTCCATGACACGCAACGACACGGCCGAAGTCAAGAAGACCACGCTCAAGCAGCCGCTCTGGATGCTGGGCTTCGGCCTCGTGTGTCTTGGATCGCTGCTGGACTTTGTGGCCTTCGGCATGGCCCCGCAGACGCTTCTGGCGCCACTTGCTGCGCTGTCCCTGGTCTGGAACATGCTGATTGCCCCCATCTTCCACAAGGAGAAAGTCACAAGGGAGAACCTGCTAGCCACCGCCATTATCTTCATTGGCGTGACGTTGACTGTGATCTTCGCGGGGCACAACACGCCGACCTACGAGCTTGAGGACCTCATCCGACTCTACCAGCAGCCAGCGATGTACGCCTACATCGTGTTGATCGTGTGCTTCTTGGGCGGGCTCTTCGCTTTCTGCCGCTACATTGAACGCACGCACAACTTCGAGGAGGGGCTGTTCCACATCATTTGCTATGGCGGGATCGCCGGAACGTTTGGAGGCCAGTCGGTGCTGCTTGCCAAGTCGACTGTGGAGCTGCTGAAGAGTGCAATCTGGGGCGACGCCGGCTTCTACATGTTCACGCAGCTCACGTCGTACGTCATTATCGCTGGTTTGGGAGCGTGCTTAGGTTTCCAGGTCCACTTCCTCAACGGTGGACTTGCCCGCTTCGATGCGCTTGTGGTCATCCCGGTCTACCAGAGCTTCTGGATCCTCATGAGCGTGCTGGGCGGTATCATGTACTTCGAGGAGTACGTGAGCATGACACGCATGCAGATGCTCATGTTCACTGTTGGAGGCTGTGTCACCATTTTGGGCATCATCGTGCTGCTCAAGACAAGGCACTCGGGCGAGGCCTCACGCTACGTTGAGCTGGTACGTTGTCATAACTACTTGTAGCTGCCATACTCTGTAAACTGACCCTTATTTCTTTTGATTTCTTCCTTCAGGCGCTCACACCAACGTCGGCGTGGAACGTTGACGACTCGGACGAGGAGGTGGAGCTGCACCTGCCGCAGAGCCCCAATACTGCCAAAGTTGCCCCTGGAGCAGTGGCACCGGTGTCTCCAAAGAAAGTATCGGACAACGACTCGGCAGTTGCAGCAGCAATTTACCGATCCAAACCTGCTTCACCCACCGGTGGCAGTCGAGCCAGCGCCAAAGCTAAGGACTTTGACGACGATGAAGAAGAAGAGGATTTTATTTAACTGGAGACGGTTATTTAACTCCAAATTTCATAGAGCTATCAAACCTTACGTCGTCGGAGCAGTCAGTATTCGCCACTAACAACCAGTTCCACCCGCGATGGTCAAGCACGAGGTGGTCGGGAAAATGGTCATGAGGTTGGTCATGATAGCCCAGACGAAGCAGAAGGTGAAGACCACGACTGTAACGATGCCGGCCAGTTTGCTCTTGCCTCCAGTACGCTTGAGCTCTAACGTCTCCGCTTTCTGACGTGGCAACAGGAACACCCAGGCAATGGAGCAGATCTGGAAGGTGTAGGCGATGAGGTAACAGTACGTCACTTGGTTGCGAACGTACGTGTCGTCCACCTGGAGGTACGTCTTGCCCGTGTCGAAGTGTGCGTCAATGTTCTTGTAGATGACCGTGGCAAAGGGCGAAGCGATGGTCTGGCACGTGGTGATGAGACCGAAGACCGCGGCTTCATTGCCACCTTCGACGATCTCGATCGTTGCGTACTGCGATACGATCTTGGAGATTGTGCTGGGGACCTCTTCGAGGAGGGGTGGGCCCAACCACATCCACTGGCTTCGGTAGACGTCCCAGATCGTGAAGAAGGTCGGGAAGCAGTCCACGAACACCACCGACAGTTGAGTGATGACGATAATGGTGCGCCAGTTCCAGGTGAGACCGTAGCGCTTGATCACATAGAGCGACACAGCAGAGATGAGCGCGGCGAGTATACTGGAGATGGCGTCGTTTACAGGTTCCACTTTGGCCCAGAGGCTCTCAATGGGGCTCACAGCCGTCACGCTCATGAGCGAGAAGACGAAGTAGAAGAACCGGAAGGCGATGAGCTGGTACACCACGCGGTGTTGCAACAAGTCGAAGAGGAGGTGCATGTAGTCACGGAATGACCTCGCTGGTTCTTTAGTTTCAGCCACGAAGAACCAGGAGGACAGCGTCGCGATAAGCGCAGCACCGGCACACACTGCGGAGATGGCACTCACACCCATTGAGCCCGAGAACGACCCACCGAAGTCTTCTCCGTTGAGGCCAAACCCGACCATGGCAGACGACAGGATGGACATGACTTGCTTGAACACTTGCATCATGGTGAGTGCTGAATGGCACTCACACCCATGGAGCCCGAGAACGACCCACCGAAGTCTTCTCCGTTGAGGCCAAAGCCGACCATGGCAGACGACAGGATGGACATGACTTGCTTGAACACTTGCATCATGGTGAGTGCTGAGCCCCGAACTTCGGCCGGTTCACGCTGAGCGAACTCGATGACGACTCCGTCCGACGCAGCAATTGCCATGGTCATCCCAAGGTTGGCGAAGATCATGAGCAGGATGAACTTGGTACCGGCCTCTGGCGCGTCTTCGTTGATGAGCGCGATCTGATCACTCGTGAGGTTGGCCGCGGCAACGTAAGCAAGGTCGGGGTCACCGTAGTACGGGTCACCCGTGGGGAAGATGACCATGAGCACCAGGCAGATCGTCGCGAAGATCCAGCCAAACACCATGTACGGACGGCGGCGATAGCCCCAAACCGGGAAGCAATCGGAGAGGATGCCGAAGAACATCCGGAAGCTCCACGGGATGCGGACAAGCACCTTGGCCGATGCAGTGGCCGTGCCAGACATCCGCAGGTAGTTATTGAGGAACGGGTACACCAACCCGTAGATGGTGCCGTTGATCACCCCCAGCGCTCCGTACTGGATCAAGATGCCAATGGTTTCGCGACTGTAGATGTTTGGGGGCCCACCCGGACGCAAAGCTCCGCCTTCGAGGGCATCGGGGGTCTTGAGCTCTTGAAAGGTGTTGGGCGAGTTGACCGATAGCGGTGGCGCTTTCGGGTTGTCTTGGGTGGCGGCGGTGGTTGGAGTAGCCATTTGATTGAAGGCGGGGAAATTGAGAAGTGAGAGCGGAGTCTGAAGCACTAACCACCGGCGCCTAAAGCAGTGGAGAACACTCGTGGACGCCAAAGCGCAGTTCTTCAGCTGGCAAGCGCCCTATAGTTGACCTGTCAATGTCATGGCAGCGATCAATCGATGGTGCACTGCTATTCACAAGTCTTGCGGTTTGTCAGGTGACCTGAGCTGCCGTCCCACGGTGACCACGTGCCATTTACTAATGACATCGCGTCTACTAATGCGCGCACGACTGGAACCAATCGAGTTGCTAGCGATGCCGTTCACATCGTCTCTATTGTGTCAACGATTCAACATTCACTTCGTAGCGGCGTCGAGAAATGCACGGCAAGAGCAGACATGCCCTGATACGCAGCAGTCTGCAAGTCAGGCATCGCGCGATGACCAGCAAATGTCAACAACACGAGCATGTCCTGACCAGGACTACACCCCAGGGCTCCTGGGGCGTACAATTAATCTCCATTAGTCCATTAGTAGCGGCTTTGCCTACGACAAGTAGGATCGTTAACAAGTGACGGCATTGAGCTCTGAAATGGCCATTCTTGGAAATTGGAAAATACAAAATCGGCGTTTCGTATCTACCGATATGCGACTTTTCAAGCGCACAAGTCGATAGTCTCCGTTGTCCCCACTGCTCCCAGCAAACCATGGCGTCCAAGTACGCGAAGCCGATGCAGATTCCTGCCGACTTCCCTGACGTCTTGCGCAACTTCACGCGCGAGGTGCTCCGGCAGCAAGGCAAAGTCGAGACAAAGGAAGCGATCTACGCTTTCGGGTCGCAGTACTTCAAAGAGCTCGCCGCGAAGCAGGGTGGAACCAGCAAAGCGGCTGATGAGGCAGCGATGAGCGCGTTGACGCCAACGTACATAAAGATGGAAGAGGAAGCCGTGAAGGAGGTCTTGGTGGTTGCATTCAACGACGCACAGCAGCAGGACGGAGGCATGGTCGTCTACGAGCAGTTCAAACAGGTATTACTGTACTGAAAACTTCTTGCCCAAACGAGATGAATATTTCTGAAGGGAGAATTGTATCGTGGCTCGATACAGATACTAGACGGAGTTGGCGAGCAGTTGCAGCTCTCTGCTACGGAGCTGAAGGCGCTGTACGCCGAAGCGGATGAAAACGAAGGAGGGGTCGTCAGCTGTGCAGGTACTGACTTCAGCGGTTTATCTTACGTATCTTACTCGTCTAGAGCTAACGCGCTGCACCTGTAGACTTCTTGCCTCTAGGCATCCAGGCACTACTTCAGCTTCGTGCCACTCATACGCAGCGCCTTGCTCGTATCGAATCGTTCAGCAAGCGTGAGACCGAGGTTTTCCTCCATGGAATGATGCAGGACGAGATGGAGAGTATTCTGCGCGAAACCTTTCAGCGTGCCGATAAAGATGAGGTCGGTGCTCTTACTCGGTTGGCATTCATGGACGCGATCCGCGATGCCGATCTAGGGCTGACGCGGCGTGAGGTGAACATCCTCATGTCTGAAGCTCCCGTCGCTGAGGATGACCCGAATATCGTCGTTTATCCCGATTTTGTCCCAATCTGCTTCCCCGTGCTGAAAGACGCCTACGTCCAAGGTATCTTGGAGGCACACAGCAATCCGGACTGGATCGCCCAGTATCTCATGGAAGTATTTGCGAGTGGAGACAGCGAAAACACTGGGCTGCTTACGGTCGCAGAGATCGCTCGCCTCTTTCGCGCCGCTGACGTCGGTCTCACGCGGCTGCAGATCATCACCGTTATGGCTGAAGCTCAGGAAGATAACACGGGCTTCGTCAACTACGAGAGGTTCGCAGCCCAGATATCGGGAATGGTGCTGACGCTGACCAATGTCGACAGTCAGCAAAACTGTGCTTCCTACCTGCAGCGGTATCGCAAAACGAGCGAGTACTACACCGTCTTGGAGCTGAATCAGCACACGTTCGAGCAAGCACTCTCACGCGCGTTAGAAGCCGTCGATGAAAGCCACCGGGGGGTCCTCGTGCGAGACGAAGTCGTGGGGGCCATCCGAAGTGCCTTCCCGGAGATAACCGATCGCCAGTTGCGTTCGTTGATGGCACTTTCAGATCCGGACGAGATGGGCGAGCTGGATTACAACCTCATCACGCTCTCCGCTTTCCAAGCGCTGCAAAAGCTGCAGGAGTATGACATGATGGTTGCTGAATCTTAACTGCTTGTCAGAAGCGCACAGGTCATTATTTCACAATACATAGTTCTATCAAGACCCCATACTTTAGTTGGAGTCAATACTAACTGACGCTGATGATACCATCAGAATGTCGCGCATTTTGTGCTGAAAGCGCTGGGCGTACAGCTTTGGCGGGGCGGCTGAGATGCCCAAGCCGTCATGACGGAGCACCAGCGTCTTCCACCAGCGCTCCAATCTCTTGCGCCATGTCCACGTTTGGAGCATGTCCACTACACCAAGTGTGTAGTAGTCCGGTCCAACAACAACACACGCCTGGTAGCCACACTTGTCAACAGTCCTGGTTCCGATCCACTGCGAGTCATCGACCGTATGGGAGCTCATATCAGCCGGTCCATACGACACCGAGTTGTAGCGGCGCATTGATCGCCCTAACAGCGGCGTGTCGTCTTGGATCATCACGCTGTCGTCGAGCTGGTTCACCACTGAGTAGCGGCAATTTCTGTTGAACTTTCGTCGATTCCCACCGTCTTGGATCGTCACAGTGCTGTCGTCGAGCTGGTTCACCACTGAGTAGCGGCAATTTCTGTTGAACTTTCGTCGATTCCCAGACTCCACCTCGTCCAAATCTTCGTCACTGGAGCCTTCCGTAGGTTCCGCACCATCCGTAGCAATCGACAAGAAGGTGTCGCTGTCGGGATGACACACCGGGTAATTCACCTTGCGCTTTGTCGGCGACTGCAGTCTGGCATCCGTAGCCGTGTGCTCTACAACATATTTCGTGTTGTGCACACTCAGCATCAAGCTGTAATCCATAATGCCTTGTTCTCGCAAGAAGTTGCTATCACTGTCGAGTTGCCGGACAAGTGCTTGAGCTGCAATTACACAAATGGTCAGTTTAAGCCAGATTTGTTGCAGCAGGAGCGCAGTTGTGCTTACCTATGTCCGATGGAACACGTAGCTTGCGGTGAAAGTCGTTGTCTTTCAGCACAATGTGGGGCAAATCTTGTCAGTTTTAAGCCAGATTTGTTGCAGCAGGAGCGCAGTTGTGCTTACCGATGTCCGATGGAACACGTAGCTTGCGGTGAAAGTCGTTGTCTTTCAGCACAATGTGGGGCAAATGATTGCCGCGAATGCTGTACTCGCAGCTCTCGTTCGTACCGTACTGAAAAGCGTTGCTACAGTACGTGCAGATTACGGTCTTTCCTGGAGGGATCGCCTGTAAGAACCAAATACAAACGCAAAAGTACACAGTTAGCCATCTCTAGGATAGCATGTCCAACTCAACACCAAATAACACGCACCAGCGCGTTGCGGTCGACCCATGATCCCTTGATGTCGAAAAACTGATGCATGCTCGTCCGGCCCATAACATTTCCCATGACCACGAAGCTAAAGACTTGGCCATACATCTCGATGGAGTGGCAACCGTAGAACCGCGTCAAGTGCGATTCTGGATTCAGCTTCATGTGGCGAATGTACGCCGGGAGCATATCCAGCAGCACATTGCGCTCGCTGGTTGTCACTGACTTCACCAAGAACGAATAGTCGGCCGTGTAAAACATGAAGGCGCCGCTGGACCCCCCGGACTCGAGTCTTTCGTGACATGTGGCTAGGAACGCTTTCCTGTACAGAGTCTCGTTGATGCCGAAGCCCTGCCGGATATCGCGGAACGACGAAGGGCTGTAGTCGTCGAAGCACACGGTCATGCCAAGCTCATGCAGGCGCAGGTGCACCACGCGTCGGCCGTCCGTGACCATCGGAGTGTTCGACGACGCTGCTACGATGCCTCTTGTCGTGAAGTGAAGCACTTCTTTGCGTAGCGCGACGTTGAGCTGCGGCTGGAGATCGATGTCGACGTCGCTGTAGCGGTCGCTGTCGAAAGTCTCGCGCGCGCGGCAGTCCACATGCGGGTAGCCGTTGATGGCCACCCAAATCACTAAATCGATCAGCCCTTTCGCCGTCTGGAGGAAGGACGATGCATCGCGTACTAAGTGAAGCGCGCGCGGGTGGTCGCCGAGAAACAGCACGTCTGCGAGCCAGAACGAGATGAGGATGATCTGGTAGATGATGTAGGCCACCGTGAAGATCCTGGCGCTGCGAATGACGTCCTTCTTGGCCTCCAGCGCCTCCTTCATGCCTCGGAACGGGTGCGTCTGCGTCTCCAAGACTGCGAACACCACCGCGCACAGCACCGCGAGGATGACCACGACGTAGTACATGACGAGCTCGTCGGCCACCGTCTCGTCCACACAGCACCGCGAGGATGACCACGACGTAGTACATGACGAGCTCGTCGGCCACCGTCTCGTCCACAAAGCAGGCCGCGTGGACCTTGGGGTCGAACTCGACGCTCGAGACCCAGAGCAGCGCGGCGAAGAAAGCAGGCCGCGTGGACCTTGGGGTCGAACTCGACGCTCGAGACCCAGAGCAGCGCGGCGAAGAGCGCACCTATTCCCCACGAGAAGGTGTGATACCACTGCAGGTTCAGCTTGAGGTTCGTGAAGGGGTTCGTGGAGCACTGGTACAGGTTAAACGACATGCAGAGGAACCAGCACTCGGACGAGAAGAGGCAGAACTGCGTGAACGTCGCCAGCGCGCGGCAGCCCAGCGCGTTCGTGTAGACGTCCCAGCTGTACTGGAAGCGCAGCGCGTAGAGCAAGTCGACCACGGCCTTCCAGTAGATGAGCGGGTTCGGGTGGCGCCTCCACTTGCGCTTGAGCAGGAAGGACAGCACGATGACGGAGCAGCTGATGACCGAGATGAAGGCGCCCGTTTGGGTCGGCAGCGAGTCGGGCCGCGCATCGGCCAGCACGTAGTTGCGGTTGGGCTTCATGCACGGGCGGGCTGCGGGCTGGGCGGCGACGGCGACGGCGAAGGCGAAGGCGAAGGCTGTCTGAGAGCAAGTGAGCCTGTGCGGGGGTCTGTCCGAGTTGTTGGCGGCAGCGCAACTGTACGTTGCTCTGCTTCGGGCTGTTTGTGGTGTGTCGAGAGATGGGCCGGGGGGGACCCGCCTCTCTACAAGTATTAGAAAGTCCACATCCGGCGGTGAGCTTGGTGGTGGCGGTGCTGCCGACGGCGCCTCGATGTCATCGAGTCGATGATGGCCCAGCGACTTGCTTGCTTTGCTGGGCTGGTTGGTACTGTAGTGAGAGCGCAGGGCTACGACACGCGAGAGGGAGCGCCCTGCCATCGCGAACGCGACGAGCACTGGGCCTGATCCAGGGTTGTTGCCATCTTGTTAAGGCGAGCTGCTCGCGCGCTGGGCTATGCAATTCGCGGGGGCCGGAGTCGGGTGCAGCTTAGCAAGCTGAGCCGGACGAGACTCACGCCTGAATGCACCATCGAATGCACCATCGGCCATAGAGAGAGGAAAGGATACCGCTGATCCGCGCTTCACGCCCAAGCACTGCTTGGCAAGCAGCCTGTTGCGCTGGTCAATCTTGAAGTTGGTACGCTCTCAGATGGCGACTCGACACCGTTTGTGTCGTTAAACGAGCGTGCGTCTGCAGGGCGGGCGCAAACACGGCTTGAAGCAGCGGCTTGGCGGCGATCCTGAGAGAAAATCACTCCTTGTTGAAGCGCACCCGGCCCGAATACATTCTGAACCTTGATGAAAGCATTCCGTGAGCATTCAGATATTGTTTGTGCATTTCATGTGAAGGGGATTTGTTGCTGATGCAAAATCTAAGTTGCGCAGTGTGGTGTATACAAGGTCTGCGGTGGGGCAAACTACAGCGACAAGAACCAGTCGCGGGTCTCGCCGATTCCGTCCGAGAAGTCGTACGATGCTGTGAAGCCCAGCTTGTTCGTCGCCTTCACGGGCGAGCACACCGACTCCTTCACGTCACCGGAACGGAACGGCACGTTCACGATCGCAGCCGACGATCCGAACTTCTCGACGATGCGCTGGGCTACAGATTTGATGGTGGATTTGATACCCGTGCACACGTTGAACACGTCAAACTCGTCGTCGCCCAACAGCATCGCCGTGCGGATAGCGCGCGCGACGTCCTTCACGTACACAAAGTCACGGTACTGCTCGCCGTCGCCGGTCACCTTCAGCGTGCCGTTGATCTTGGCCTGCTCCATGAACCACGAGACGACGCCGCTGTAGGACGAGTGGGGGTCCTGGCGGGGGCCGTACACGTTGAAGAAGCGCAGAGCCGTCGACGGAAGCCCGTAGTCCTCGTTGAACTGCTTCATCAACTTCTCCATCTGGAACTTGGTCGTGGCGTACGCGCAGATTCCTCCGGTGGCCGTCTCTTCACTGAGGGGCAAGTTCTCCGGCAAGGGGGTGCCGTAAGTAGCTGCGGAAGATGCCGCCACGACGCGCTTGACGCCGTTCTTGGCGGCCCAGTCGAGCACCTTGCGCGACCCTTCGACGTTGATACGCTCGTACTTCTCTGGAAGACGCGTGCTCTCCTCCACGGAGATGGCAGCGGCAAGGTGCACCACGTAGTCAATCTGCGCCAACATATCACTACTCATTAGAGATCCAAAACATGTTAAACGAGGGGAGTGGGAGGCCCCACCTTCCCGCCCCACGCAAAGATACGACCACCACCAAACGCACCTTGTGGATGATGAAGGAGAAGTCGTCCACCACCGTGATGTCCTTGACCAGGACGGCGGCCGCGCCACGGTTAAAGTTCTTGCCGTTGCTCATGTC
>JAIKVH010001277.1:0-10019 GCA_024679275.1 Phytophthora niederhauseri
GTGCATTGATTACGAAGTTACTACGTGTCTCCAGTAAGCTGACTGTGAACGATAGCGACAGTCCTCCGGCTACAGCACTGGATGTGCATCATCATATCGATACTGGGGACTCTGCGCCGATTATGTTAAAACGGCGTAGGCAGGCGCAGATGGAAGATCAAATCGTCGAAGAAAACGTGACTAAGATGCTGGGAGCGGGCGTGATAGAAGAAGGCAATGGTGCTTGGGGCTTTCCAGTGGTGCTGGTGCGCAAGAAGGACGGGGAAGTGAGATTCTGTGTCGACTACAGAGCTCTCAACAAGGTCACAAAGAAAGATGTGTATCCTTTACCTCGGATTGATGAAACCTTAGAAGCTTTAGGCGGCGCTCTACTCTTCTCTACACTAGACTTGAGGGCTGGCTACTGGCAGATTCGTGTGGCGCCTGATGATCGTGATAAGACTGCCTTACTACGAAGAAGGAATTGTACCGGTTCGTTCGCATGCCCTTTGGCTTGACGAACGCTCCTTCGACGTTCCAACGCATGATGAACGGAGTTCTGCGCGGGCTCACGTGGACGACGTGTCTGGCGTATTTGGACGACATCGTGGTGTTCACACGCGGGGGCGGCATTGAACGGCATGTGTTTGAACTTGCGAATGTATTGGAGCGCCTGGCGCAGGCTGGGTTAAATCTAAAGGTGAAGAAATGCATCTTTGTTGCTAAGTCGATGGAGTACTTGGGGCATGAGCTGAGTAGCGAGGGCGTGCGGCCCCTGCAGCGACTAGTGGCGGCGGTGCGAGACTTTCCGCGGCCGGCGGATGCAGTCGAAGCGAAGCGCGCTTCGTGCACTTAACTGGATACTACAGGAGGTTCGTGGACGGATTCGGGCCGCTGATGGCCTCGATCACGGAGTTGTTGCGCAAGGACGTTGAGTGGACATGGGCGGAGGACCAGGAAGGGGCCTTCGAGAAGGTGAAGTCGGTGCTGATGACGAAGCCCTTACTTCTCTACCCTTACTTCAGTCTACCCTTTCAATTGATGACGGACGCTAGCCAAGTTGGCCTCTGTGCTTGCTTGATGCAGGACCACGGTGAAGGCAGGAAGCCTGTAGCGTACGCGAGCAAGGTGAACAGCGTGGCGGAGAGTAAGTACGGGATAACTGAGCTGGAGTGTTTGGCCGTCGTGTGGGCCATTAAGCACTTCCGACCGTATCTGTATGGGCGACGCTTTACCATTGGGACAGACCACGCTGCGTTGAAGTGGTTAATGACGATTGCCAATCTTACCGGCAAGTTGCACAGATGGGCACTTACTCTACTGGAATTCGCCTTCGACGTACAGTATCGGCCAGGCAAAACCAACGTGGTGACCGACGCTCTCTCTCGAGCACCTGTTGCGGCGAAGGTGATGGCGGCTGTGGGCAGAAGAAAACGGTCGAGGCAGCGAGCGGTTGCTCGAGCGGCGGCAACTACAGCTACGGTGGCTGCAGGCCGCACGGAGACGAGTGCGAGTGCGGTAGCGTCGGACAGGACGAGCAGTGCGTCTGCACCTGCTGCGGAACAGAGTGTGCGCGGAGCGGGACAGCAGCTTCCCGCTGTTGGCCAACCTGTTGGCGAAGACGGCGACGTACGGGCGGATGCGAACGACATGGACGACGCGAGCAGTAGCCACGCGGGCGAGGCAGTGACGGCGACGACAGCCGATGTACGAGGTGAGCAGGACGAGGTGGCATCAGCCGACGTAGTGGTCGAGGCGACGGCGACAAGGGCGAAGATGTGTGACCAAGAGCGGCCAGGCGCCGGTATGAGGGAGCCACTGTGTGGCGAAGACGATGTGCAGATGCTGGAGGCGCCCCTGCTTGCCGAGGACGATGGACACGTGGCCTCGGAGAAGCCCCTGCATACTGACGACGCCGGACAGCAGATGGATGACGGTAGTGAGCCGACTTCCACGACAGCAGCAGTTGTCGGCGGTCTGAGCGGGCAAGTTGCGGCCCCAGCTGCAACGACGGCAGTGGCAGATACGACGAGGACGAAGCAACGCGACCAGTGACACGTACGGCTAAACGGCGCGCGGAAGAGCTACGACGGCACGAAACGGAGTCAGCGGCAGCTCAGACGCGAAGTGGAGTGGCGGACGCCACGATGGTCGACACGACGGAGACGGAGACGGCGCCGATGAGTACTGTGGCGACGGCGGGATCGACAGTGGCGGAAGACACGGAGGTGACGGACGTGACGACGAGTACTGTGGGCACAGTGACGAGCTGGGCACGAGTACGTGGCGAGACGACGGAGTCGCGAGCCCCTGTGGAGCCGATGGTGGCGAAGAAGCCATTAGCCCCTGTGACGACTGAGTTGGCCGCGACGGCAACGTGCGAAGCCCCTGTAGCGACTAAGACGGTGGTGGCGGCGAAGCAGCCAAAGCCAGCAGCCCCTGTGATGACGAACGAGGTGTCGGCGAGTCCGAGCACGGTGAAGATGTCGCGCACAACGGCGGCGGCGAGGGACAAGTTGCAGCAACCGCGCGAGTCGACGACAAAGAAGTCGAGCAGCGTGGAGAGTAAGGAGCCGCGGACAGCCAAGTCGACAACGACGGCGGTGACGAGTGCCGGTAGGCAGTGAGCTCGCGAACAGCGAGTTGATGCCGCTGACGGACGGCAAGTCGGACGCGAACGGGACGAAGGTGGCGTACGCGACGGTGACGACGGACGAGATGCGGCTGAGCGTGATGACGGAGTAGAAGTTCGCCGTGGTGAAGTTCTTGTTGGTGACGAGCGGCGGCGAGGTGTCGGCGGTGGCGAGCGACGGCGAGATGTCGGGGGGATGAACGACGGCGAGACGTGCACGACGAACGAGATGTTCGGCGAGAAGCACAACCGACATTGCAGCTGACCGATGACGAGATCATGCGCGAGCAGAAGAAGAGTCGATTAGTACAGCGGATGCTCGAGGCAGGTGAACACAGAGGGATGGAAGTGGCGAAGTCATTTGGATTAGCAACGATTAGGACACCTGAAGGGCGTCGTGTGATCCTACCTCCCGCCCTCTGGTCGACGGTGCTGAAGGAGTGTCATGATTCGGTGTAGGCCGGACACTTACGAGATCCACACACATATGCGAGGATTGCGAAGTTGTATTGGCGACCGAACCTACGACGCGAAGTGAAGCGTTGGGTGTTGGGGTGCCAGGAGTGCGGGAGCCGCAAGGCGAAGCCGCGTGAAGTCATCCCTCCTCTCCGAAGCATTCGAGGCGGCGACGTTGGCGATCGTTGGGCCCTTGACGTGGCGGGTCCATTGCCTACGACGGACGGCGGTGATAGATATGTGGTCGCGGCCGTGGAGTACGCCACGAGGTACGCGGTGGCGGCGACGGTGAAACGACACACGGCGGAGAACGTCGCGGCGTTCCTGATGAAGAACATCGTGCTGAAATTTGGTGCTTTTCAAGAACTACTGACGGACGGAGCACCAGAGTTGACTGGCAAGGCTATTGAGCAGCTCGTCGTAATGCGGCAAGCCCAGCAGATCAACCCTGTGCCCTACAGACCGCAAATGGTGGGGTTAGTCGAGAGATTCCATCGCACGTGGAAAGACAGTATCGCTACGTACATGAATGACGAACTGCAGCGTGGCTGGGACGTCTGGGTGGACTTTGCGGTCTACGTTTACAACAGCGGACAGCACTCGACTGTGATGCTGTCACCGAATGAGTTGATGATGGGTAGGCGGCTGAAGAGCTCCAACGACTTGCTGAGGCGTGCGAGCGTGGCAGAGGCAGGCAATCTGACGAGCTACCATCGGCGGCTCTTGGCAGCGATGACGAGCAGTCGTGAGTGTGCCGAAGTGGCGAGACAACGCGAACAAGAGCGGCAGGCGCAGTATTACAACCGCAGAGTGAAGCAGAAGCGTGAGTTCGTAGCGGGCCATCGTGCGTGGTTGTACAAGCCTCCGCGAGGGTCGAAGGCGACGAAGCTAGTGCATCAATGGCTGGGACCGGTGAGGGTGATCGAGCCGGCGGGCTATGACAACTACCTTGTCGAGCGAGAAGACGTGGGCGGCGAGCCAGAGCAATTTTTAGCTCACGTCTCCTATCTCATCAGTTACCACCACCCGGCTACATTATTGAAGAAAGCGGACGCCGACATCGAGGAGCAGCTCGAGTATGAAGGCTCGCACCAACTCAAAGCGAATGAAGCGGCGGCAGGAACGATTGCTGGAGCAGAGGGCTCCTGTGCGTGCAGCAGCGGGAGCTCGACCTGCGAAACGAGCGAGACGAGCAGTGGCGAGTGAAGGCGGAACGGAACGGCAGAGCGAGGTTGTGGAGAACTCCGGGCGGCGTCGTAACGCTGCAGGACAGTACGTCCTCGAGTTCGAAGTACGGTCAGTACGGCCACGAGCAGAACGAGATGATGAATGACGTGCAGTTGGTGACGGACGAGGAGATCAACGTCGTGCGGTTGATGGCGAACGAAGAACACAACGAGTTGAGACGGATGATGGTGGACGATGGATCTCTATTCAGGAGTACGTCAGACTGTTCTGTGACGGCAGAGTCATGGAAGCATCTGAGTTTGGAGACGTCGTGTAATAGTGGGCGTCCTGCCGAGGACCCACTTGCAGCAGATGATGGTGGTGGACGGTGGCGTCGAGCACCTGGTGGTGGTGGACGTCGACGAGAAGCCGACGATGATGATGATGGTGAACGGCCCCGGGGTCTCAGAGACCGCGGTGGAGACGATGACGATGGTGACGCGCGTGCTGGGGAACCAGACGCGCGGCATGACGATGATGGCGACGATGGGCGGCACCGAGGAGGTCTCGGAGACCGCGACGATGAGTGAGGACGGCCTGTGAGTGGCCAAGCGGACGGAGAGTGGCACGAGGAGGTCGGCACGAACGTGCTGGTCGAGGATCTGTGTCGACTCGACATTGAGGTTGAGCGGTGGGTAGCGAAGCAGTGCAGCGGAGCTGCTCACTCTAAGATTGGACGGCTTGGACACAGGCCGACGGTGTAAGATCTGCGAGCTCGGGCGCAAGTGCGAGCAAGCGGAAAGTGACGAGCGTGCACAGCGGGCCTTTGGACACGTGTGTGGGCGAACCGAGGGCGACAGCTCTCCTGACGAGTGAGGCTTTGACGGAAGCGTGACGGAGTTGGCACTGAGGCTGACGAAGTGACGTGAACTTTGTGACGGACGGAGATTGGTGTTGGCACTGAGGTCAACCCGGTTGAAGTCGTGTTGGTAGTTTAGAAGAGTGCTATTTAGTTAGGCTCTATCTTCTCTATTGTTGGTAATAAATTCGATCCGACGCGCTGAGGCGGAAGATCGGGCGCGGTAGTTGGTGCTACCGTCGGCCAACAGGTGTTGGACGTAGTGGCTCGTACGAAGGACTCGGGGCGCGGCAAGCTATACGATACGCTCAACAGCCGAGCGGGATAATAGGCCTGTTACATGGTGGTCATACAGGGGCCTATTTCCTCGAGCACCGAGTCTACACGAGCATCTACGAGAGCGATGGCGACTCTGGCGGCGGCACGGACGAAGGCGGCGTTGAAGACGGGCAAGTCGAAGCGCAACCTGAAGTCCAAGGCCAAGAATGCAAATGATGATGGTGACGAATCCAGCGGGCGGTCGGCCCGGACGTGACGAAGATCCCCGTGACGTCGAGGAGAAGTCGGAAGAGCCTCAGCAAGCTCCGGCACTGACGGGTCTAGACGTGCAGCAGGAACCAGCTCTAGTGAACCCACCGGCGACTGAAGAGGCGCAGGCGACTGAACCGGCGGGTCCCCCGACCGAAAGGACGCAGAACACGGCGGAGAGCGCGACGGAGAGCACGACAGAGATGCCGGCGACGAACACGACGGAGATGGCGGCGGTCGCGACGGCGCTGCAGCAGCTAGCGACGCTGATGGTTGGCATGCAACCCGTCCCTGCTCGCCAAGATGATGAGCGACATGGTGGTGATGGCGTGCGGGCAGCAGTGACCACTACGACGGGCGACGGACACGACGGCACGCGCGACGTGGGGATGGTGGGTGCTACGGAGGAGACTCAGCAGCCTCCGGTGCCGCCGGCGACGGAGATGACGACGGCAACGGCGACGACTACGGTGATGAACCCGGTGATGACTGCGACGACTGGTATGACGGAGGACACGGGCCCGATGACTACGGGTTCGTGGCAGGCGGTGTTGACGGCGATGCAGCAGTTATCGGGCCGAGGTGAAGGCCTACGGACTCTGGATGCGAGCACTGCGCGAGCGGGGCAACCAGCGGCGACGGAATGGCCGGCAGTGGCGGCCGCTCTGCAGCAGTTGACAGCGATGGTGACGCCGAGGCAGGTAGCTGCAGCGAGCGGTGGACGACACGAACCTGCACGGCAGGTGCAACTTGCTGATGACGACCGCGAGCGAGGAGAAGCTCGACCGGGAGCTCATCGTGGACGGCGTGGTGGCGGACGTGCCGCGAGGCGTCGTGCGGCAGGCTCCGACCCGGACCCCTTGGACGACAGCAGCAGCAGCTCGGACGACTCGAGCAGTGACGAAGACTAGCGCGACGGGCACGGACGACGGGGCGCAACGAGCAACAGCAGCTTGGAGCGTGACTCTGCCGTTAGCTCGAGCAGCGATGAGAGCGACGGAAGCAGCGGTGACGAAGAGCGACGTTCTGGTCATGGGCGTCGCGATCGGCGTGGACATCGGCGTGCAAAACGTCGGTCTGATCGTAACAGGCACCGTCATGGGCGACTGTCACGCAAGAAGAGTGTGAACGACCTGGAGCTACCTACCTTCACTCCATCACCGAAAGTGTCGGTCTCGACGTGGATCGATCGCGTCGATCTGGCGTTGAAGGGCGCGGAAGAGTCTGGCCGAGGACGTTGGTCCGATAAGTCGCTCTACTTTATTTTGGGGAATAAGTTGATGGAGAACGCGGCCAAATGGTGGGTCGACATGGACCGCCGCATGACCGAGCGGAAGAGGACGTGGTCGAACCTGAAGAAGGGTGTCTTACGGCGGTACGGGGAGAAGTTGGACAAGTCGGCGGCGGAATGGCGCGTGAGCATGCGCAGAATGATGCCTGGGGAAACCCACGCGAATTTTGCAGCTGGTCTGCGAGATGTCGTAGGACGCAACCGTGTTAGTGAGCGAGTGCTGCTCGCACAGTTCTACAGATGCCTTGATAAGACAACGAAGAAGCTGGGCAAACAGCACCCAAAGCCAAGGACGTTGGAAGAGGCGGTCGATAAGGCCACCGAGATTGATGGCCCTATGGACAACGTTGCGCAAGGAATGATAAACATTGGGCAGGCGTGGGCGACGGCGCCGAGTCGCTACGTCATCCCTATGAGTGGTACTAGGGGGACACGAACGTTATCCCTGGAATCAGTGGGGTCGGAATACCTACTGAGATGATCGGCGGTGCTGGCGGTGATAAAGTTGTGCGACCGGAGGTAGAGCAAGTGCCACTGTTTACGAACCCGCAGGGGGTCTACAACGCATACTCGGGCACTTGGGACCCACCACCTGGGCACTTGTGGAATGGGAAGTACTGGTATGAACCTCGTAAGGCTGCGAGGATGGTGACTACTACCACGACGACTACCCACCGGTCAGAATCAAAGGAACCGGCTGTGAAGGCGAAGCAGCGGAAGGAGAAAGCTGCGTCGAGTAGCGACGAGTCTGACGCGAAACCGCGGCGCAAGAAGGCCAAGGCAGCTGTGAAGCAGGCGGCAGCGAGTGACGGTCGCAGTGGCAGCAGACCACCTGTGGAGCGTGGACGAGTGTTCGGCGGAAACCGGCCGAATGACGGCGGGCAGGCGAGCGGCACCAGTTGCTATCGGTGCGGATAAGCTGGTCGCTGGTCGTCTCAGTGCACGAGGGAGTTGCGGTGCTACGCGTGCAATCAGCCAGGTCACTTCGCGAGGCAGTGTACGAACGCGGAGGCGACGGCAGCAAACGATGCCTACCTCCACGAAGGTCACGGCACCGGAGGCGGAAAACAACAAGCGGGCGTCGTAGAGGGGTTACGGCGTCCGGGTGTGAACGGAGATCCCCAACGAGGACGACGAAGGACGAGTGAAGATGACGAAGGACGAGCGAGGACGATGCATACTATGCCGGGGCGAGCCACGGCCTGTGATGAGCTTGCGGGCCCGGAACGAGGACGCGTGCTGATGACGACGGCGCACGAGCTGTCGACGAACGCGTATGAGACGAATGAAGACGACGAGACGAAGGCGGAGCACTCCGACGCCGAGGGCGAGATGAACGAGGACGGGAAGACGAACGAGGACGTGCACGACGTAGTGCAGTTGATGATGAACGAAGCGGCGTCGAGAGACGCAGGACGAGCAGCACGGTACGTGGCCACGGTGAGACCGGCCATGGCGTCGGTGCGGTTCGTGCAGGCAGAGCGCGAGAAGGAGCTGGCGAGCTCTGGTGATGACGGCGGTGCTCATGACGAAGAGCGACTTGTGACTGGAGAAGGCGAGCGGCGACCTCCAAGTGGAGAAGGCGCTCAAGCGTCTGACCCCGTGGTGACGGATGACGCACGTGACGATTCCGAAGGTGATGGCGAGCACGGCAGAGTGCTTAATGATGGCGAAGTCGGGCTGCGAGTCGACGGTGAACGAGGAGGCCGAGCTGGTGGTGCCGGCGGCGACGGACACGCATGACGGCGACGAGAACAGGGCGAACACGTCGACGGTGGACGCGGACGTGGCGAACACGACGGCAGAGCCTCCGAGCGATAACTCGACGGCGACCATAATGAAGGCGGCGGCGGCCACCTCTGTGACGACGGACACGAACATGTCGAACGAGTTGACGGTGAACGGGTCGACGGTAACGAACGTGGTGAGCGAAGCCACGAACAGCGTGGGCGAGAGCTCGTCGAGCAGCGGGGAGACGCTCAGTGACGTAGACGCGGCCCGTCAAGAACGAAGGAAGGCGCTTAAGGCGGTGAAGCGGCAGCGGGTTAAAGGTGCTGCTGGCCAAGCGACGGCGCGCAGAACGAGAAGCCGAAGAAGACCGGCAGCGAGCTGATGACGAACTGCGTGACGAACGGCGACGAGTAGCGGCTGCTGCAGTCGCCGAGCTTGAAGAACGGCGGCAACAACGTCAAAGCGATGACGGAGAGGAACGTGAGCGGTCAGTGGGCGCTGCTCGCGTGAGTCTCGTGAAGCACCGTCGACAGACGGCTGAGGGGTCGATGGCGGCGAGTGGTGATGATGTAGAGTACGTGGGTGCTGACGACGGGCTGCCGACGGCCATGATGGAGGTGAGCGGCGTCCAGCGACGCGTGAAGCTGGATAGCTGTGCGCGTTACACGATCGCGGGCACGGACAGGATGGCGTACGGCGACAAGGTGGCAGTGCATGCTCCTGTTGACTATGTAGAAGGCATCGGCGGCTTCCTACTCGATGTAGTTGGTGTGTGGCGGTTCAAATTCCGCAGTGTCTTCAATGAAGAGATCGTGGTGGATGCATGCGTGGTGTCGGGTTGCATCGACGAGTTCTTGCGCGGTGTAGACTTCATGAGGGCGAGGGGCGCGACCATGGACTTCGACCGCAACGAAGTTCGTTACGCTGACGGAGGACGAGCGGTGGTAATACCGTTCAGGACACATGACAATGGTAGCGGTGCACGCGTGGCAGCGGTGCGCATGGTGACGAAGACGACGTTGACGGAGAACGCGGTAACGCCGGTGCAGGTGTCCGTGGCAGCAGACGACGGTGAGCGCGGGCTGTTCATACCCACCGTGCACACTGGTGTGGTGATGTTGGCGGCTACGGTGACGACTGCACGCAACGGACGCGCGTGGGTGCCGGTTATTAACTCTAGCAGCAAACCTACGAAACTACCGAACAAGAAAGAGTTGGGGACGTGGATCCCGGTGGACGGCGACATGGAGATCCTGCAGATGAATGGTGAGCTGGCCACAGCACGAGTGGGTCAGTGGCTGGACACTTTGGGTGATAGCGAGACACTGTTGGACGATGAAAGTGAAATACACGTGGGTGAAGACGAACCGAGTACT
>JAIKVH010001279.1:0-10015 GCA_024679275.1 Phytophthora niederhauseri
AAAGACGCATTCTCCAGAGGGGCGACTTTAGCTCGACGCTGCAGGACGCACGCCACCAGGCCAACATGCTGGGCGCCAACGACAAGACCATCTCGGGGCTGGTGGCAACTTGCTTCGATATTCTCGGATGAAGTCGGGGTGGTCGCGCCACAGCATCGCGTTCTGCTCCACCCATGCCCTGACTCCATTCTTATCTCCAGGCGAGTAGAACGGTGGGTCGTTGCATCAGAGGCTCCGGGTCCAGTATCACACCCCAGAAGTTCTTGTTCTTGGTGTGCGCGAGCTCAGAAACCTCAGTCAACTGCCGCGTGAGCTTCCCCTTGAGGTCATCAATGTTCTGCGTGTCCCCTCTTGGGGCTAGGAACGCGAGTCGCTCACAACCGCAGGAAGCGACGCGCGATCCGCCATCTCATGGGCCGAGATGGTCTCCTTGACGGTGTTAGCCAGCGTCATCGTCACGGGGCACGATCTCGGGCAGTTCATCGGCCATGTCCGCGCCGTGTACGCCCCATGTTGGGTCATTTCAACTTGCAGGCGTAACGGCGCGAAAGAGGACAGTTAGCATGGAGGGGCGCCGACTGCGACGCTTTAGTGCTCGAGCAACCACTTGCCATCGTCTCCAGCATGGCGCAGTCGCGTCCCGGCGCGTCGCTCAATGATCTGGAGCTCGCCGAAGACGAGGAGCAGAGCGCATCAACGCCGCAGTCGAATGGACCCGGCTCGCTGACCCCGGAGCAGCAGCTTCTGGCTCGCTTCAGGCTGCACAAGCAGCACCGGAAGGAGAAGGAGCGGCGACTGCAGCAGACGCGACTCGCTGCGGCGTCTCGCGCCAGTCGCAGCGCAGCAGCTGCAGCGGCGGCAGGAGCCCCCAGGTCGCCTTCTAGCAGACAGCAGAAGCCGCCCAAGCCAGGCGCCGCGGACCTCACGCGCGTGGACCATAACAACCGCCCGCACCGCTGGAAGTCGGCGGAGGAGCTGCTCCAGGAGCAGGAGAGGAGGGCGCAGCAACATCAACTCACAGCTGCAGCTCCAAGCCAGGCGCCGCGGACCTCACGCGCGTGGACCATAACAACCGCCCGCACCGCTGGAAGTCAGCGGAGGAGCTGCTCCAGGAGCAGGAGAGGAGGGCGCAGCAGCATCAACTCACAGCTGCAGCCCCCGTGCGACCGTACCCCGGCAGGCTACGAGGCCAAGCTCTAGAGGAGGTTCCGCGGCAGACCGTAGCTGCAGTAGCAGCTAAAGGAGAGAGCGCCGACACTGCAAGAGAAGACGAAGACATTCTGCAGTTGGACCAGTCGCAGTTCCCGCTGCATTTGTTCGACAGCGACGAGTTCGAGGCCCATACGCCCCAAGAGTGGCTCGAGAAGGAGCGAGTCGGCGCGTCGCCCTACTTCTTCCAAGGCGAGTGGAGATGGCGGAGCTGTGCGGTGCTGAGCTACGACACGGCTAAAGGGCAGTACTTGGTGCAGTTCCAGGGCTCGGACAGACAGAAGTGGGTCAGGAGGATCAACCTCCGCTTCGAGAGCGAGTCCCCGGTCACGTTCGAGCGCCGAGTGGCGGCTGCGAGAGAGCGACGCGAACAGGTCAAGGCCATGCTGAGGTTCGACGACTTCTTGGCGCGGCAGGATGCATCGCAGCTCCGAGCGATGGGTCGACCGACGCTGGAGCGAGTTCACGCGCGAGTGGTTGCGGGTTTGCCCGAGCGCGTGGCGCTGCTGGACTCGCAGCCTGCTGCGTCCCTGCTTCGCCAGCTCACGGACACTGCGATCCAAGAGTACATGCGCAGCATGAAGAAGGCCGCGCTGTTGAAGCAGCTACGCAATGACCCCGAGCTGCAAGTGCGTTTCCAAGGCCTTGACCTTATACCTGGACCAACGAAGCCCGGAGCGATCACGTATGGGAAAGTGGAGATCCCCGAGCACGACTTTGAGAGAAATCGGCGACGTGTAAGCACCATATCTTATATGAGCTCACCCCAGCTACTTGCTGTCTTGCGTCGAATGTATGCAGGTTGGGAGAAAACGTTCCAGAAGCTGCTGCTGGTTCAGGTCGACAAGAGCCCCACTACTACGGTTAGTACGGAAAACTATCGAGGTGGCGTTGGTGTCGTTGCGAATGGAGCTGGTGCGTCCCCAACGACGACGACTTTGGCGTCGCAGATGCCGTTCCGTGTACTGGACTTCCAGGCGCTGCAGGCGTCGCACGCGAATAAAGTAGCAGAGATTTTGCTCGTGGACTGGCGACGCGCACTTGTGGAGAACGTGATCGACAACTTACAAGACCATTTCGACTTGTTCCTTTCGGACCGCGTGGCGTACGATGCCAGTCGACTCAAGAGAGTGTTGACGGGGTTGGAGTTACGTTTGGCCGCTCAGCTGCGCGAAGTGGTTCATCGCTCGGTAGACGAGTGGGTGCGCTTTGTGCGGCACCACGCAGAGCGCGGCAGTCTCGTGACGATGAGGCCTGGGACTTCGATGAAACCAGACGACGCTCAAGGCGACGTCGCTGCTAGTTCTCGTACTAATGGAGGGGATGGCAATGATGAGGAAGAGGAAGACGCCCCCGTTCGTCCATCTCGCAAGCGCTTTACGCAGATGCTAGACCAAAAGGCGATTCGAGCTCCACGCAGCTCACTGTTCAGTGTTCAACTTGGTTTCGTGAACGACGAAGTGGTTGTGGAGCCGTCAGCGCAGGAAGTGACGGCAGTTCTACTGGAACCGCTCGATGCAATCGTGTCCGCAGTGCAGGAGATCGACAGACTGGACTGTGACATCATGGGTTTGTTGTCTCTGGATCGCCGACCTCTGCTCGATTTTGCTGTTGGACATGAACATGAATCCGAGAGGCAAAAGGCCAATCGTCGGGCGGTAGTAGCCGAGTGTTTGGATGCACTCCAGGCTGCTAAAGTGGAAGTCCGTGACAGTGTTGATCACGCTATGCAGGCAGCACACGCGCTAGCAGCACGGTTCACTGCGTACACAGACTTCGTACATTTTGATGCCACAGCATTCATCGCTGAGCTTCAGCCTCTTCAACTGCAGGAACAGCAGCTACTGAAGGAAGGCAAAACACCACCGACGGCAGATGAGCAGGCATACTTGCCGCAATTGTGCGCACAGATTCGGAGATTTCACGAGCTGGCGTTTCGCGTGGACGTCATCGCCTTCGACTTCGTCGCGCTCCCGCTCGTGTGCGTCCATACCAGTGCGCTCAAGAAGCAGCTTCGCACTCGATCGCTAGAGTTGCGTGACACATTAATCTCGAGCTTAGTGCGCGATGCGCGGGCCCAAAACCTGCCGCAATTGTGCGCACAGATTCGGAGATTTCACGAGCTGGCGTTCCGCGTGGACGTCATCGCCTTCGACTTTGTTGCGCTCCCGCTCGTGTGCGTCCATACCAGTGCGCTCAAGAAGCAGCTTCGGACTCGATCGCTAGAGTTGCGTGACACATTAATCTCGAGCTTAGTGCGCGATGCGCGGGCCCAAAACTCGATCGCTAGAGTTGCGTGACACATTAATCTCGAGCTTAGTGCGCGATGCGCGGGCCCAAAACCTCGCCATCACTGCACGGTACGCCGCTATCCTAGCGCGTATCAACGAGAAACCAACCAACGAAGCGCAACTTGCGAAGTTGAAGCAGTTCGTAGGCGAGAGCAAGGCGGTGATTGCAGGCATCCAGCGCGAGGTGGCTGCCATTCACATACGACTCGACGCATTGAACGAATTCTCCCACAAGCTCTCCGCTGAGGACTTTACATTAGCACACTCGACGAAAGAGTGGCCGCTGAAGGTGGCTCACGCGGCAGATTCGTGTGATTCAGCTCTGGAGGAGGACAAGGTGCGCATGATGGACAGGCTTGCGCTCGAGAAGGAAGCGTTCGAGCTGGATTTGGAGCGCTTTGAGGGCGATGTGCAGGCGTTCACACGATACGGTGAAGTGGAGCACACGGATAAATATGTGGAGCTTGCTATCACGCTTTACGACGCACTACAAGACGCGCGTGCAAAGGCGCTAGACTTTAACGCAGCTTGCTATCACGCTTTACGACGCACTACAAGACGCGCGTGCAAAGGCGCTAGACTTTAACGCCCGTGAAGCCGTGTTCGGGTTCCCTCCCACGGAGTACACGCCACTATTGGGCAAGTTAGAGAGCGACTTCGCCCCGTACTATAAACTCTGGACCATGAGCTCTGAATTCATTGGGCAAGTTAGAGAGCGACTTCGCCCCGTACTATAAACTCTGGACCATGAGCTCTGAATTCCACGCGAGTCGCCAGGCTTGGCTCAACGGACCGTTCCTAGAGTTAAAGGGAGGCACAATCGAAGGGCTTGTGACCGAATGGTGGAAAGCTTCGTACAAGTTGAGCAAGTCCCTGGTAGACGATGCCCCCGGATCAGCTGAAGTCGCGCTCATACTTCGAGAACGTACGGAGGAGTTCAAAGCTTATCTGCCAGTGATCCAGTCGTTAGCAAGCCCCGCACTACAAGAGCGACATTGGGAGAAGCTTCGACACACCATTGGCTTTGAGGAATCGGAGGAGGAACTGACGCTCCAGCTTTTGCTCGACCGTGGCATCACGCAACACCTGGAGACTATTCAAGAGATTGGCACCTTCGCTGAGAAGGAGTACTCGCTGCAAAAGAATCTCAGCGCAATGATAGGCGAGTGGGAGAAAGTTGAGTTCCAGACGGCGCCCTACCGTGAGACTGGAACGTATCTGCTGCGAAGTACGGACGATATCGTGGCTCTGCTGGATGATCACCTAGTGAAGACGCAGACTATGCGTGGCTCTCCGTATATCAAAAGTATCGAGAAGGACTGCAAGGCCTGGGAGAAGAAGCTGCAGTATTCGCAGCAATTACTTGATGAATGGATGGCCTGCCAACGCACATGGCTGTACCTCGAAGCCATCTTCAGCTCGGAGGACATTATGCGCCAGATGCCTACGGAGGCTCGTCGCTTTGCGAGTGTTGACGCGCTGTGGCGTAAGACGATGGAAGACACCGTAGCCGACCCGACATTCCTTACAGTCATTGCGATGGACAAGCTGCTGGCCAAGTTCCAGCGTGCAAACGAGAAGCTGGACGAGATCCAGAAGGGATTGAACGACTACCTGGAGATGAAGCGTCTGCACTTCCCTCGCTTCTTCTTCCTCTCAAACGACGAACTGCTCGAAATTCTATCGCAAACGAAAGAGCCGCGTGCTGTGCAGCCCCATTTGGGTAAATGCTTCGAGGGTGTCTTCATTTCCCTCGCTTCTTCTTCCTCTCAAACGACGAACTGCTCGAAATTCTCTCGCAAACGAAAGAGCCGCGTGCTGTGCAGCCCCATTTGGGTAAATGCTTCGAGGGTGTCTTCAACGTGACATTCCAGGACGGGCCTCCTCTGATGATCACTGAAATGCGCTCGGCAGAGGGCGAAGTCGTGCCGCTGCGACTGCCTGTGAGTCCTGAGAGCAACAAGAACAAAGGCAATGTCGAGATGTGGCTGCTCGAGGTGGAGCAGAGTCAGTGGGATAGCGTACGTGACCAAACGGAGCGCTCCATGGCCGCTTACCCGCTCGAGGATCGAGAGACGTGGATGCTCAAGTGGCCTGCGCAAGTTGTCTTGGCTGTCTCGCAGGTGTACTGGACGCAGGATGTGACCCGCGCACTGAATCTTGGCAACGGCGTGAACGGAATCAAAGCGTACGTTGAGGTGCTGAACTCGCAGTTGGACAAGATTGTGATGCTTGTGCGTGGCAATCTTACAAAGCTGGAGCGCACTACGATCGGTGCCTTGGTGGTTATCGATGTCCACGCGCGCGACACGATTTCCCACATGATTGAGAAGGACGTGGAGAGCGATCAGGACTTCGAGTGGATCTCGCAGCTTCGCTACTACTGGGCTGAAGGTGTAAAGTCTGCCGGTGTCTTTGATCTGCAAGCTCGTATCGTGAATGCTCGCGTTCGATACGGGTATGAGTACCTTGGTAACACCATGCGACTTGTGATCACTCCACTCACGGATAGATGCTACCGTACGATGATGGGAGCTGTCGACTTGATGTATGGTGGAGCTCCGGAAGGACCCGCTGGTACAGGCAAGACCGAGACTGTGAAAGATCTGAGTAAGGCCATCGCCATTCAGTGTGTCGTGTTCAACTGCTCCGATGGTCTCGACTACCTGGCTATGGCGAAGTTTTTCAAGGGTTTGGCTGGTTGCGGCTCCTGGTGCTGCTTCGATGAGTTCAATCGTATCAACATTGAAGTACTGTCCGTCATTGCTCAGCAGATCCTGACAATCAACGAAGGCAAGAAGGCTGGCGTGGACAAGTTCCTGTTTGAAGGAACGTTCATCAAACTGAACGCGAGTGCTAACGTCTTCATCACGATGAACCCTGGTTACGCTGGTCGTGCGGAGTTGCCGGACAACCTCAAAGCATTGTTCCGCCCGTGTGCTATGATGGTGCCCGACTACGCGCTAATCTCTGAGATTCGACTGTACTCCTTTGGATTCGCACAAGCTCGTAGCAACGCTCGAAAGCTCACGCAGGTGCTGCAGTTAGCCTCGGAGCAGCTATCGTCACAGAAGCACTACGACTATGGTATGCGTGCCGTCAACTCCATCCTCGTGGCCACCGGAGCCTTGCGTCAACAACTGGGCAACGACCCGTTCTGGACGGAGGACAAGATTGTGCTGCGGTCCGTGCAAGATGTCAACCTTCCCAAGTTCACGTCTGATGATTTGCCCCTATTTCGTGGTATCACCTCGGATTTATTCCCCGACGTGCTGCTTCCGCTGCCGGACCACGGCGCACTACTTCGTCATATCGACGAGACTTGTGTGCGTGGGATATCTATCGTTCCCGACGTGAACATTCCGCTCGAGTGCAAACCCGAATTCAAGATGAAAGTGGTGCAGTTCTACGAGACGGTGCAAGTGCGTCACGGCCTGATGATCGTCGGTACGACTGGCTCGGGCAAGACGTGCGTCGTCCACTCCCTCGCAACGGCCATGACCTCATGTTACACTGAAGAAATTCAGTTGCAGGAAGAGAACGGCACTAAGGGAGCCCCCACGTTACAACAGCGCGTGAACATCCACACAATGAACCCGAAGGCCATCACAAGCGGACAGTTGTACGGAAACTTCGACGAGAACACCCACGAGTGGTCTGATGGTGTACTGGCATGTACGTATCGTAACTGCGCTCGTGACACAAGTCCAGAGTTGCAGTGGGTAATGTTTGACGGCCCTGTGGATGCTGTCTGGATTGAGAATATGAACACCGTGCTCGATGACAACAAGAAGCTCTGCCTCATGAGCGGTGAGATTGTCAAAATGACGGATCGAATGAGAATGGTGTTCGAAACGGAGGATCTGGAAGAGGCTTCGCCTGCTACAGTCTCGCGCGTAGGTATGGTCTTCTTGGAGGCAAAGGTTCTGGGCTGGGAGGTGCTCGTGCGAACGTGGCTGAATACGCGGCTGCCTGTAGCGTTTGCCTCTCACATGGAGTATCTCGAAGAATCGTTCCGCTGGATTGTGCCGCCGATGCTTTACTTTGTCGATAAGCACTGCACAGTGCCCACCCCCGACGGCTGCCTGTAGCGTTTGCCTCTCACGTGGAGTATCTCGAAGAATCATTCCGCTGGATTGTGCCGCCGATGCTTTACTTTGTCGATAAGCACTGCACAGTGCCCACCCCCGTGACGTTCCTGGAGCATGCCGCGTCATTGCTGAGACTTTTCGAGTGTGCTCTACGTGATGGCTTTCCGGACCCTCCAGCTGATGGTGCGACGCCAGCGGCGGCTTCATCTTCTGTACCGACTGGCGTGGACGCACAACGTATTCTGGAATGTGTACTTGTCAAAGCGGTCATCTGGTTGACCCTCCAGCTGATGGTACAACGCCAGCGGCAGCTTCATCTTCCGTACCGACTGGCGTGGACGCACAACGTATTCTGGAATGTGTACTTGTCAAAGCGGTCATCTGGTCGATTGGCGCTTGTATTGACACCAAGTCGCGCCGCATTTTCGACAGATATCTGCGCGATTTCCTCTCGGCTGAGCTCGCAGTGGCTGTGGTCACGGCCGATATGCACCTACAGGACAACGAGGAAGGAGTTGACGAAGAACTAGGAGTACCTCCTTCACCGTCCTTGCTCTACTTTAAGGACTTTGTGGCGAAGTCTCCATCGTACGTACTCTTACCTGACCGCGCGGCGCTGCTTGCTATTCCAGAAGAGGGACTCGTCTACGACTACCGCTTTGATACTCGTCGTAGTGTCTGGGTCAATTGGATGGAGGCGTCAGGTGGCGGTGCATTCGTGATTCCGCGCGACGCCCAATTCACTCAAGTTCTAGTGCCCACAATCGACTCGGAACGGAACGCGTGGTTGTTGGACACACTCATCCGCCATCACTTCCACGTACTGTGCACGGGTGATACTGGTACGGGCAAGTCCGTGTCGATCAAGAAGAAGTTGCTCAGTGGACTGAACGATCCACCGGGGGCGAGCGATTCGCCGCCCAAGTTCGCCCCGTCCATATTCCTCAATTTTTCAGCGCAGACAAGTGCCAACCAAACACAAGACCTGATTGAAGCCAAGCTAGACAAGCGTCGCAAGGGTGTATTAGGCCCTCCACTCGGCCAGAGTTGTGTGATTTTCGTCGACGATCTTAACATGCCAGCAAAAGAGACTTACGGTGCACAGCCGCCGATCGAGCTGCTTCGTCAATGGATGGGTCACGGCGGCTGGTACAACCGCAAGGACAACTCGTTCACGCAGCTCGTGGATATCCAATTCATCGCTGCAATGGGACCTCCTGGAGGTGGTCGAACTCGTATCACGCAGCGCTACGTTCGGTACTTCAACCTCATTAACTTCGTGCCGTTCGACAACGACTCGCTCCGAGCAATTTTCACGAGGATTACAGACTGGTTCTTGCTTAACTTCCCACAGGCTGTGAAACAGCTCGGTGGGGCCGTCGTCAGTGCTACCATTGATATCTACAACACCATTTCCCAAGCTCTACTGCCCACCCCGGCCAAGTCCCACTACACTTTCAACTTGCGCGATCTGTCCAAGGTGTTCCAGGGCGTTGCGCAGGCGTCAAGTGACACTATCAAGGACGGGAAGGACTTTGTGCGTCTCTGGAGTCACGAATGCCTGCGTGTCTTCTCTGACCGACTCATTGATGACAAAGACCGCGCGTGGTTCGCCGACATCCTGTCCAAGACCGTGAAGCTGCACTTTGACCTGCAATACGCTTCGACAGACGTGCGAGGGCCGAACGCCACGCTCATCTATGGCAACTTTGGCGGCGCAGGCGATAGTAAGAATGGCAGCAAGAACTACGCAGAGCTTCGTGATCGCGAAAAGCTCCAAAACGCGATGCAGGTCTTCCTCGAAGACTACAACAACATGAGTGCAGCCCCCATGCGTCTCGTCCTGTTCCAGAATGCTATCGAGCACGTGGCGCGCATCTCGCGCGTGATTCACCAACCCTTAGGGAATGCTCTTCTAGTCGGCGTCGGTGGTAGTGGACGCAAGAGTCTTACGACGTTGGCTGTGTTCATGGCCGAGTACAAACTCTTCCAGATCGAGATCTCCAAGTCATACTCGCGGACGGAGTGGCGTAACGACATCAAGAAGGTGCTTCAACTGAGTGGACTCAACAACCAGCCCACAGTCTTCCTGTTTTCGGATACGCAGATCGTGGAGGAGGCGTATCTCGAGGACATCAACGGACTATTGAACACTGGAGAGGTGGCCAACCTCTGGGCCAATGATGAGCTAGTGCAGATGAACGAGGCGTTGGAGCCCGCAGCCACAGCTTCGGGCGTTAACGCTGGCAACAGTGCAGAGCTGTACAACTTCTTCGTGGGACGCTGTCGAACCAATCTACACATTGTGCTGGCGCTGTCGCCTATCGGTGAAGCGTTCCGTCGGCGACTGCGAATGTTCCCGTCGCTGGTAAACTGCTGCACTATCGATTGGTTTGCCGAGTGGCCGGACGAAGCTCTTCGCTC
>JAIKVH010001280.1:0-10012 GCA_024679275.1 Phytophthora niederhauseri
CCCCCCCCCCCCCCTCCTCGAAACGCTAACTCACAGCAGACCGGCTCGCTCCACCCCATTGCGGATCGCGCAACAGTCCAAAGTAAACCTCAGGCACGACAGTGAAAGCGA
Organism: Phytophthora niederhauseri; assembly: GCA_024679275.1. Taxonomy (NCBI): domain Eukaryota; phylum Oomycota; class Peronosporomycetes; order Peronosporales; family Peronosporaceae; genus Phytophthora; species Phytophthora niederhauseri. The sequence continues at coordinate 112 of JAIKVH010001280.1, forward strand.
TCGCACCTCGCGGCTCACATCGCGGGTTATCTTGGTTTCGATTGATTGCCCGCTTGGCATTTTATCCGTCGTCAGGCAAACGTTCATCGATGCAGGCTGCGTCGGGGGACGAGCCGAGCCTTTGGTGTGAGCTGATACCTGGCGGAATGGGGAAACATGACACCTCCAGATGAAAAATGCCTGCACACTTTATTTACCTGCAGTAAGAAAGGGGGGGGGGGCTTGAACTCCAGCAAAAAAAATGTCGGCGGATTCGTTCAGATCGGGCGGTGTAGTAGTGACACTGCACTTGTCTTGTGCCTTGATCCGATCTCCACCGTGTAGCAGGCTGTAGTCTGCGCTCTCCAACTACTTGGGCGAAAAAGATTGGCAGTTTCAAGTGAACGAATGTGATTGGCTACAAAAGTTGAAGTTGAAGTGCGCACTCGAGTCCGCATTCACTCTCGATTCCGCAACCGCGCGCGCACTCCAAGGCCTCGGCAGGGAGGAAGCGAGCATGTCCGTCCGTCGCGAGGTGGTTACCCTCTCCCAGCTGCTGCGTCGCAACGAGAACTCGTAGGCCCTTTCATCTCCTGATGTCGCTATCGACTCGGAACTATGAGCTGAGTGTTTTGCGCGTGCTGGCGCAGGAACTCACGGCGTGGAGCTGGACGCGCGCCGCCTTTGCCGCTGCAACGATCGAGACGCCAGTCCAACTCGGCGCCGTTCACAGAAATGCCAGGGACTCAAAGACAGCAACAGCCGCTCAGCTTCACGCAGCAACTTCGGGATGCAAACCGCGTGGCGTCTTCGCAGGCGGAGGTTGGGGCCAGCCAGACGAGCAGTGCTGCGCTCTCGCAAGAAGGTGCGTTCACTACGGGGATATCGGTGCCATTCTGAGATGGCAAGGAGCTAACTGGAGTGTCCGGGCAGTTTACGATCCCGAATGTGAGCAGCTAAGCGCCATCACGTCGATGTCGCAGTCTTCCTTCTCGCAGACCCAGTCACAGAACTTGCTGGGGTCGAGTCAGGATGACCACGTGAGAGGGTGACACCTGTGCTTGCATATTTGCTCTTGCTGCTCTGACGGCGTTGTGTTGGCTGCAGCTGCAACGTCTTCAGCAGTGGCAAGCTCAACACGCGCTACCCCCGGTCCCTCCGTCTCCTGCCCACTGCAACCTTAGCGAGAAGCTGCAGGAGTTAGAAAAGAACCTCACGAAGGCGCTCGTCGAGCAAACGTACCAGCAGAAGCAACAGCAGCAAGTGTCGATGGAGCGGCTCGCAAAGCCGATTAACGAATCAGTTGAAGAAATCAAGGGTATACTCGCGACCAGCAGCGACGACCTGAAGAAACAACGAAGCAGCCTAGAGAAGCTAACCGGCGACGTCAAGGGGGTTGTTGTAGCCGCCACCGATCTCCGCAAGCAGGTTTCCAAATTGTTAGCGGTGTTGATCTCGCTGGATCGATATCAACTCACCATGTTTGGTAAATGCTTACAGAATCTCGAGAACAGTGAAGCATGCGAGGAAACCCGAAAGGCAGTGGCTACCGAAGCATCTGCGGTCAAAATTGCCCTTACAGAGCTTCAGGTCAGGATCGAAACAGTCGAAGATAGTGTGAAATCGTGCTCGGACAGAATCTCTCGCGTACTGGAAGAAGGCAGATCCAATCACGAGGCGGTGCTGTCAACTGTGGTGGCATCGTCCTGCAATTGTCCCGAAGAAGGTCTACCCGGAGTAAAATTGGCTGAATCCTCCTCCGGCTCTGGACGAGCTATCGGAAAGCGAAGGCGAAGTCCATTCCAATGCGACGTAGCCGGAAGGAAGCCTGCTCGGTACTCTTCCACTCCCTCGATTGATGACTCTCCCCAGCGCATTCGAGCTCAATTCTCATCGCGCAACCAAGTTGAAAACAGTGCGTGGCAGGAGGAAGAGGTCGATTCTAACGGCCTCCATCACGCTCTCGAGCGGATTCAGTCCCTCCGCTGTAAGCGACGCAGCTACCAGTACACTCGTTGAGGGCGTGCAGCACTCCATCTAGCAGCAGTGAGAAAGGAACAGCAGCTATCACTCTGTCAGTCCACGAGCAGGCCCACCATTACCTTCAGACAATGACAAGCCAGCGATTCTCGTTCGCATGTATTTTCATCATTTTTCTGTCATGTTTTCCTTTTTCCAGGCCGTGTCCGCTGTGCTCCCGACCACATATCGCTTTAATCTGCTCGTCCTGTGTCCATCCAGCGTCTAGAACTCCGGTCGCGTCTGCACAGCCATCCAACATACATAAAAACTCGGTAAGTCATGCGTCTTTCCCTCTCTCTCTCCTCTCGTACGTCTGGCAACGTAGCGCCACTCCTTTGTAGATGACCTACCGGGTAGCCAGCGCCGTGGGTGGGGTCCTGGATGAGCTTGGCGTACTCGTCGCGGAGGCCCTTGCACGCCATCTTGTGGTTCACGCCGTTCTCGCGGTAGCACGTGGCCAGCTCCTCGCGCACGACCTTGAGCGTCTCCTGCGCGAGCTGCACGCGCTTGGCGTACTCGCGCTCGGCGGCGCGGATGGCCAGGATCTCGTCCTTGGAACGGAGCTGAGCGGCGTACATGTCTGGATCTCTGGTCGCAAGCCCCGATACACTCGGCAAAATACTAGACCGCCGGGATGCAAGAGCAGCGGTGGCCTCTGAAATGAAGGAGGGGGAGGACGGGAGGCGTGGGAAGCATACATACTGAATCCAAGATTGTTTGGAAGGGGCGTCACCACATCTGTACCGTTTTGCTGGTTCATTCGTACTTAATACAAGGCTTGCATTGAGCACTTTGTGGTTTGAACTGGGATGAAAATGCGCACTCTGCGGCGCAGAGTCTGCGCTCGTGGATTTCAATGCGCAAGATTTCCTGATGGTAAATGCACATACTGAATCCAAGATTGTTTGGAAGGGGCGTCATCACAACTGTACCGTTTTGCTGGTTCATTCGTACTTAATACAAGGCTTGCATTGAGCACTTTGTGCTTTGAACTGGGATGAAAATGTGCACTCTGCGGCGCAGAGTCTGCGCTCGTGGATTTCAATGCGCAAGATTTCCTGATGGTAAATGCTCGGTCGGTGGTATTCGACAAGCCTCGGTTTGCGGGGCATTTCACTGTGGGCCCGTACAAGGCTGTTTGAGCCAAACTTTGACCGGATATCATGGGCAAAATGCTACAATGTAATCCCCTTCATGCAACTATTATATTTGCTCGACTAGCCGAGCGAATCCCGCAAGCGGGGCACTTTAGTTTTACGCAGAGCCTGCTATATTGCCTGCATTGCGCTGACTAGGGTGCTCGCTGTTCAGTCTTCAGTCGGAAGTGAACATATAGGTATCGTTAAGTAAGAGGTCGGCGGGGTACAGTGAGTGGTTGTTCCACCACCAATGCTGCGCAAAAAGAATTGGACAGGACGATTGCTCGGGTGCCAGCAAGAATGGTGGAGTGATCTACAATTCGCAGTGTTCTTTACACTGCATTTAAGTATATGACGCCTTGCTATTATGGTGATCGTCGCGATTTACCCATTCAAAGCTTACTTTATCGATTACCGCTATCCGATAGGGGCTTGGACAGCGTCCGGTGCAAGTTGCACTCAGTTCCTAAGCATCTCGTGAGAGGCGTGTAGGCGACAATCTTACTTGGATAACGCAGCTAAGCCCATTTCACATTATTCAACGCAACACCCACAACGTACAGTGTTTGCACGACAAATGGCTCAACGCAATCAGGAACGCGAAGCGGCTCAGACCGCAGTGCGGTACCCGCAGCCGGGGCAATTCAATTTTATTATAACCGTGGCCCGGGCGATGCCCATGCAAGTATCTCTGTGACGAGGTTCACAGGCACCAATAACATTTCCTCACGGCGAAACGTGGGGTTACAGACAATATTTTTAAATGACGTTACGGGGTCCCTCCGTGCTGCGTGCGTTGCCAAGGGTCCATCAGTGTCCTCTATATGCACAAATACGGGCTCCGTACTTGTTCATGAAGATAGGACTTGCGCCCGTAGACACTACATTGTACGTACGCAAATACGCTTGGTCTCTAAGTTGGAGTCCAACATCCCTCCCTGTAGACTCTACAAGGTACGCGGTGACCTTAGTGTAGACTGCCGCCAAGTAGCCGACCACGTGCTTATTGTTCATTTCCGAACTCGCCTTCAACTGCGCAGATGTCCAAGCAAGTTTCTCCATCTCCGATTCTCACGCCGCAGTTGACACCCTCCGTCACGGGTTACGTGAGCACCAAGCTATGGGATGAACGACCGGCGAAGTACGGCAAACATGTGCTCAAGAACGTCTGCATCGTCCTGTTCGTCCTCACGGTCTTCAGTCAAGTCGCGAACTTCGCCATCTCCCAGTCACTCAAAAACTTTTTCGAGAAGTTGGGCTGGTCCAACAAGGGCTCCACATCGATCAAGTTGACCTACGACTCGCTCTGCCAGTTCATGTGTATCGTGGCCGGGTACATCTCGGACGAACGCCTCGGCAAGTTCAAGACGCTGTTGTCGGCTGCCACACTCGATTGCTTTGGCCTCCTACTCATCGTTATTGCTGCACTACCAGCTGTTCTAAACCACGTCGGTGCGAGCAAGATCATCTTCAACATCGGTTTGTTCCTCGGTGTCGCCATTTCCCAAGTCTGCCTTCGGTCGCTCGTGGTCTCGTACGGTGGCGATCAATTCTCGCCCACCGCTCCGCCAACCGAAAAGTCCCTCTTCTTCAGCATCCAGTACGCGGTCGCCAACGTCGGAGCATTGATCGGTTTTGGAGTGTTTCCTTACGTCTCCATCCACGGAGTTGGTGCCATCCCCGCCGAGTATGGCTACTTCAGCGTGTACGTCATCGGCTTTGTGATGATTGTTCTCTTCCTGGCAACGCTTTGGGCCTTCCGCAAGCGCTATGTGAACGTTGCTCCGAAAAAGGACTCCATCAGCCTCGTGATCAAGATTGTGACGAATCATGCTAAGAGGGACTTCAGCGCCAAGATGATCGTTCTCGGGACGATTCTGTACATTGCTGCGTTTGTGCTGAACATCGCGGCCTCGTTCCTGTCGGACCACGGCGAAGTTGGTCACAACATCTCGTACGCGTGTGGAGTCATGATCGTCGTTGCAACGGCCCTTTGGGTCTACTTCGGTCGTAGCTCGGAGTTCATGGAATCCGCCAAAGACACGCTGGGCGGTCGATTCGACAGTGAGCTTGTGGACGGCGTGAAGAAAGTCATTCGGATTCTGCCTTTCAACGCGTTCTCCGTGGTGTTTTGGATGTGCGAGAACCAAGGTGGCAACAACCAGTCGATTATGCAGCAAACGGACGTGCGTCTAGGTAGCAGTCCTGACGCAACTCAAGTACCGGGGCCTACGATCCAGATGTTCAACCCTGTTGGCTGCATTCTCTTCGTCCCGCTCACGGAGAAGGTGATCTATCCCTTGTACACAAAGTACGCGGGCAAGCCCCCGAGCCTTTATGGGAGGGTGCTGGCCGGGTACTGCGTCATCGCCGTGGCAATGTTCTGGACTGGCTGCTTCGAGGTTGTCCGACGCAGTACTTCTCCGCTGACCTACGTGGACGCGAATGGGGAGACCCAGTTTATTCTAAACGACGACGGAGGCCAAGTGATGAATGCGATTCCGTGGTGGACAGGTATTCCCCAATACCTGCTGATCGCCTTGGCGGAGGTGCTCGCTGTCGTTTCGTGTTACGACGTCAACTACTCGGAGGTGCCGCAGAACCAGGGCTCCCGATTATGGTATTTTTATTTATGGATGGCCCATCTGGCTCATAAATAATGGTATCAACCCTACAAATCAGATGCATAAATAATGTAATGTCGACAATGATCATAAACAATTATTTCTCGAATTTTAGACTGATTTTAACTTGCTTTTTGTATAGACGTATCTACATTTAGAGAAATATTTTCAAGGAACAGTTATTTCTAGGCCTTCCCGACATAAATAATTTATGGATGAGCCCAACCGACTGCCATAAATAATCAATAACAAAATATTGACATTATTGTTTTTACCATGCCATAATCGGGAGCCCTGCGGCAGAACATGCGTAGCACGTCCATCGCTCTAACTTTCTTCGCCAACTCAATGGGAAGTACGCTGCTCTCGGTGCTTGTGCTACTCCTCGGCAAGTACATTCCTGCAGACCTGAACAACGGTCACATGGAGTACGTGCACTTCACTGTCGGCACCATCATGGTCGCTACAATTGGAGTCTACGTCGTGGTGATGAAAAAAATGCAGCTGGGAATGATTCCTCCTGTAGGCAAGGACGGTCATCAGGAAGTCGACGAGGCAACGATCAGTCCAGTGTACTACGACGACCAACTCGCTGGGATGGCGACAAGAACGAGCAGGGGGCAACGCATCTAGGGGCACGGGTAGAAAGCGCCGACTGCAATGTGTTTTTGAAAGTAAGGTTGCCATTTTTGTTCTGGAATGAAATTTTCTCGAACCTCTCGGTCTTTCAATCTACAGCGGTAGATCACTTAATTTTGCTGCAATCAATTACGTGTAAGGGAACCAACAACTCTCGGCGACGACATTAGAGACACACGTGTTAGATCGCATTCCTGCGGCTTCAGGCACACAAACCTGTTCGGACTCTGAACTCAAGCTGCTCATGGAGAGCATGTCAATACGATCAATGCAGGATATTGCATTTAGTAATATCTATAACGGCATGCACAGTAAAATGTGTCGACAGCTATTACACCGAAGCCATCTTTTTTTTTTTGAGGGCGCGAAGCCGAAAACCCACGCGCATACCGTATAGCAAATGTCATATCCAGCAAAATGTCATATCCGACATTGGAATTTATCCAATCAAAATCAAGAATTTGGTCAGTACATAATCACTCCAAATGCAATTGTTGTATCCGACACCAACCTGGTGCTCATTAATTCACTGCTAGTTTCTATAGCAGGATGATAAGAAGCTTTGCCTTCCATAACAGACGACGGGAGGTAGCCGTGGAGCAATATTCGACCAAGGCAACGCGCTACAATATCGAAATTCACCTATGTATCCTTTCATTTACGTTCTCGTTTGTGATTATCATGTTTGAAAGGTAGCATTCGTACTTAGAATTTGACTGCTGGATACGACAATTGCTATACGGTAATCAAAACCGTACCCTACCCTCTCCCTGGTGTTACTGACACTGAAATAGTGCATTTACACCAAATTAATAACAGCGACCTTGCGATACGGACTTCTACAAAAGCTGCGTCCGTCATCGATCGCCCTGATCTGGTCATTCCGAAATTCGACGACGATGGAGGCGTACCTGCACAAGCACTGGCCGCAGGGCTCCGTGTCCGTGAGCTGCCGCGTGTACGCGAGCCAGCGCCGCGCCGACGAGCACAAGCGCCTGCAGCTGACGGCCAAGGGCCTCGAGCTGCGCGGCGTGGGGCCGTCCACGTCCAGCGAGCCGGACGTGATCCCGTGGAGCTCCGTCCTGGGCGCGTCCGAGTCCACGAGCGGCATCCGCCGCCGCTTCGTGCCCGCGTACGAGGGCAGCGAGTACGGCGAGGAGAAGGAGTTCGTGGTCTTCGGCTGCGCGCCCAAGCCGGAGGACGCGGGTCGGGGCGGGCTCATTGGCGGGCTGTCGTCTCTGGCCACGGCGGTGCTGCCCACTGCGCTGACAGGCAGCAAGCCCAAGGACGCGGGCGTGGAGCGGACGCTGCTGCAGTGGGTGTTCAGGTGCGATGACGAGGACGGGGAGGTCGTGGCCACGAGGGCGGTGAGGGCCATCAGGTTCCTGGCCGACCCGAGGGCGGCCAAGAGCGTCAAGGCGGCCGAGAAGCTGCTGGATCCGTACGGATTCATGCCGCCTCGGAAGGTGAGAGCGCAGTTGGCCTACTAGGGCACGTGATAGAGGAGGGGGGGGGTAGATGCTGATGGGTGCTGCAGTTTCTGGTGGTGATCAACCCTGCAGGAGGCACGGGCAACGCCCAGCAGACGTACGAGCAGCAGGTGGCGCCGGTCTTTGAGCAGGCCAACGTGGAGGTGGAGACGGTCATCACGCGCCAAGCAGCGCACGCGACGGAGATTGTGGCGGAGGTGCCGCTGGACAAGTACGACTGCATCGTGGCGGTCGGAGGCGACGGACTGCTGTCGGAGAGTGAGTTTTCATGAGGAGGGGTCTGTTGTGGAAGTCGCAGCGCTGATCTTGCGGGTGCTTTTTGCTGTTGTTGTTTGTTTCAGTGCTGCAAGGTCTCATGAACCGCAAGGACTGGCAAAAAGCGATTCTACAGCCGCTGGGGGTGAGTATCGATCTATACGTTGAGCGATGACTTTTGTTTTGCTGCTAACTCTAACGTGGTACCGCTTGCCAGATCATTCCGGGTGGCTCGGGCAACGGGCTGTCTGCTTCGCTGCTGTCACGTGCTGGCGAGAGGTTTGAGGCATTGAACGCAGCCTACTCCCTCGCCAAGGGCCAAATTCAGGAACTGGATCTGTTCACTGCAACGAACGGCGATAGCAAGGTCATGCACGGATTCTTGTCGCTGGAGTGGGCCTTCATTGCCGACATGGACATCAAATCCGAGCGGTATCGCTTCTTCGGCGACATGCGCTTCCTCATCGCGTCCACGCTGCAGATCTTCGGTTTCGGCCAGACAAACTTCCCTGGTCGGCTACGCTATCTCGTGTCAAAGGACGATGAGCCTCTTCCAGCGAAATACCACGACACTTTCAGCGGTGAAGAGCCGACAGCCAAGCCGAAGTGTGTTTGCCTCGAAAAGGAGAACGAGACGAGTGGAGAGAAATCGGAGGAGTGGAAGGAGATGGATGGGCCGTTCTACATGTTCTGGAGCATGAACGTGTCCCATGCCGCCGCTGACGCTCACATCGCGCCGCCAGCTGACATCTCTGACGGCTACTTCTACCTCATGCTGGTTTCTGGAGAGAGTTACTCGCGGATGGGGCTTGCTAAACTCATGATGGGAATCGAGGACGGATCGCACCTGGAAGCGGACCGCGTGCAGTTAATTCGCACACGCGCCTTCACAATCAACGCCAGCAATGCCAGCGACCTCATGTGCGTTGATGGAGAACTCTTTCCTGGACCTGAAGTGAAGATTGAAGTCCACCGCGCGTTGGGTCGGGTGCTGTGCCTGCCAGGAAAGAACAAGTAATACCGGGTACGCCTGTTTCATAATGTCGCCCATGATGAGTGAGCCGTCTTCAAACACGGACGTGATTTACGGTCGGTGCTCCACAGGAGGAGGACAGCAGATCTGCTCTCATTGTAGGTGGAAACGTTGTTCATTGGTTTAGGGAAAGAATATTACCATTTGCTGCACTACATGTAGATGCCTCGCGCTGCTTTCCACACCCGTATCTCCTCCTTAATTCGATCCAGATGGCACTGAAGTACGCGGGGGTCGACGCGTTCCACCACTTCGACGTTGTTGTCGTTCAACAGGTACGGCAGAGTCAGCAGCTCTTCAGCAACCGGAAGAGCTACGGACTTGTCGAACAAGGTCGTGTGGGGCTCTCGATCCTCCGTTTGCTGGGCCTGATGGTCTGCTCGTGCCCCCGTGGCGTGACGACGCTCTAAGAACTCGCATGCGGCACGACGACTGACAGTCTTCCCATTCAGCACCACAGACTCGCCCCAAAACGCTGCTACCGCTTCCGCATGCTGTTGGCCCTCATCTGTAGAGTTCGAGTTCCCGTGCAGAAGGTTTTGTAAGTCGTGCATCGTGAGTTTCTCCTCCTCCTTGCGTCCAGGGGCCACACCCAGCCGCTGCAGTCCTTCATCATCATCCTCAGCTTCCTCGCTGACAGATTGCTCCGCTTCGATGGTACCAGGTTTCTGCTTGTGCCCAAGTCGGTAGATGCGCTCTTCAACTGAGCCCCGCACAATA
>JAIKVH010001281.1:0-10012 GCA_024679275.1 Phytophthora niederhauseri
CTCCTCCCGAGCTTAGCAAAATCCTGTAATCCTGCGATCGGTGGAAGTAACTTGACATTTGTGGATAAGAAAAGTGGTTACCATGTAGAATAGAGGAAGCGGGACTAGAGGAGCTAAAACGAAACATAACATTACCGATGCAGTACCCGTGGTTAGTGTGACGAAGCAAAAGGTAGTTCCGAAGCGCTATCAGTGCGGGTTTATACGCAACTGGGATTTGCTGCTCAAAGCATTTCTCGCGGTGAATATAAAGGCGGGTATCACACGTCCCAAAATACCAATAAAGTCATCGGGTATTTCATGAATGATGTCAACTGACTTTTGTCCAAACATAAGTAGATCGGTGGGACTACTTATAAGTTGATTAGCGTTGACCATAATTTAGGACAGTGATAAGAATTAAATAATACATAATAGATTAGGACGTTACTAAGCGCACGATAGAAATGGTAGGATCAAACTAACACGGAAAAGATGTAAGTAGATTTTTGCATTATCAAATCTGCAACGTCCGTGCGCCTGGTCTGTCCAGTTTGTGGGGAGGTCTTTACCGAGTATTCGAACGCATATTGTAACGATCACCGCTCCACTAAGATGAAGACTCAACGCGTAGATGCTGCTCGAGAGACCAAACGAGAGTGCGGCCGTCCGTACTCCGAGGCACGCCCAGAAGCACTCCGCGACCTAGGAATGCCTGTTCTTGTTCAAGCGGTTGTGCTCGGTAGTGGTGGTGCAGGAATAGTCAACGTTGGTATTGTGGCCAGCCCACGCTCTACACCACCAAGGCCCCGTTCGGCAACGGTTGCTCGTCCGACTTCGCCCACCCTAGTCTGCACACCGCCTGCGCGACCTTCGTCACCTCGCGTGCCCCCTGTTATCGCCGTGACAAGCACCACAGAAGGTGGCGGAGGTGCGGGTACTTATCCAGTCTGTTTGGAAGCGCCCAGCAACTTCGTCACATCACGAACATCCACACACCAGTTGTGTGCAGCTTGCATGTCGAGTCTCTTCGCGCGGGCGTTGACCAACAACCGCATCGTCAAGTTCGCTATCTGCAGGCGCAACATTTTCGTTTGTATTGAATGTTGTTGTCTGTTCGGTATTTGATCACTTCATAGTTCAAGTATATAAATTAGATATTAAAAGTTTTACTTAGTTGATACGTCAAAATTAAAACGTCGCCCGTTTCACAAACAAGCTCTGAAATTTAGTAGAGATATGAATGTATTGTAGAAAACCTAACCTCGCAGAAACCATTAGCCCAAAAAACATTTCTAAAGATTCCTACATATAAGATATTCGGCATGTCAGGCTTTACAGTGTTCGATGAGCGATCAAATTGGGACGGGATCGGTCCGTTTAATACTTTCAGGTCCAGACCTTGAGTGATCCTAAATAATTCCTCCCAACAGTACTAATTTGACTGAACCAAATTTAAAAGGGGTGGATGGTACCAATATCTGCCTTTTTGTAGGCCAAACGGTTGCGTCAACAACATCTACAAAGCCATGCTTCACCCATATCCTTCTTCATAAACATGGACCATTAGGAAACCACAACTGCGGGTTTATAGCCTAACCTGATCGTAGGCAAAATCATAACAAATTTTCCTGGAGCGTAAGTTCTGCGGTTGATACCAATACCCATACTAATAATTCTAGTCTATCCGATAGAGTTACTACCTGGGGTTTAATTAGAAGCATACCAAAAAGTAACTAATCGGGCAGGATATATCAGCTATTGTTATTGTGCTTTGCACGAATTTTAGCATGCGATTAAGGGCTCTAAACCGACGAGCAAATCCTTCCCGGTGATCATATTTCTCAGTCTAACTCTAAGTTAAAGTTTTTGTGTACGTTGATGTATTAGGTTACTTGCTGATGCTGAACTCTAACCACCTGATATGGTTCGCTTGATAAGTGAAATATGCATGAGCGAAAATGTTCTTTCTGCCCCTGTTTCAAGCCCTTTGTTGTTAAAAAAGGCTTACGAAGGAGAGGCAGCAGCCTCTTCCTCCGGCCAAACACATCATCTCGACTTTAATTGCGTTATGGAACCGCGTCAAAAGGGGGAATTGATGTATATTCGCGCTACTTAAAAATGTGAAGTCCAAGCATTTCCGACTTTCACCGACCGCAACAATTTGACTCCGTATGCTGATGTCTCTAGTGTACAACGCGCACCAGTCATATCTGATACTGCAGGTAAGCGATGCAATACGATACAGAAGTTAAATAATTTACTAACGATACGGCTGTAGTCCCACGACTTCTTGATGAACAGCACGCTCTGCACTTCATACAAGTCGTATCAAAACTAGCGCCAGAATCTACCGAGCTTTGCCGCTTTCTGCCGTGACGCTGCTGTCGCGCTCTCTCAGCGACCAGTTGCACAACGGCCGCTTCGACCTGTCGAAGAAAACACGGTCGAGACGAGTGTGATCAAAATGGGGCATTCCTTTTCGTACAACAAGCGAAAATTCTTCAACACGCAGAAGGAGTGGATCGACCTTCGGCTTTCAAAGCGTAACACGCATCGATCGGTACGCTCTTGGCAATACTGAATAGACTGGTGATGTACTGACACATCCTGCAGATCCGGATTGTAAATGCAACGCAGCTCCGCTGCGTGCTCTGTTGTCGTTCAAATCACGACATTGAAAATCGCAATCACAGCCGCCAAGGCTTCAAGACTAGTTTCGAGTGCGACGTCGGCAAGGTTACCTTGTGTAGAGCGAAACGATGGGCAGGAGGTCAGTCTTGTTTCGGCAAGTTCCACAACTGCCCAACACTGCCTGATCCCTGCCAGGTTCCGGAAGAGTTAACTTCAACGAAGTCAAATGGAAACCGAGCCCGCCATCACGAAAGCGCTCCACGTCCGTGGACCCTCCTAATCGGCGTACCCCAAGTGTTTGTTTGGCAAACAACGCGCGTCGCCGATCGTTACGTCTTCAACTAGCCTGAACGCTATTATCCCGGACTACCAGAGATTTATCCTTAACTTAGGATAAAATCGATTTCGCCGAAGCGTCAGCATACCAGTTTTGCAACAAGAATTTGAAGGCAATAGAACGCTAGGTGTCCTTAATCCTTGTGTTACCAGCAAGAAGACACGCTATTTTTTATACTAACGTAAGATTTTAACAATTGTCCTCGAGGGCACTTTGAACGAAGCTCTTCAAATTTGGTCCTTATTTTTATCCTTTTTTTTCTTGTTGGGGTTAACAAGGACACACGCCACCCCGGTTGGAGTGTACATCTAGGTGTACCATCTCCGACTAGGGTTTGTTCTGGGTGCTCCCATTCGGGAGTCTACAACCGGGACGCGCTAAAAGCTATACACCTGGGCGGTCAGGCGTTCACCCGCCTCGCCTCACGACACTAGTGTGAAAAGTTTCAACCGCTTCTGGAGATGGTATGCAGTTAACACATCATGAAATTGGGGACACAGCAACAGCCTCTCGACTAATGGAATTGGACATTATAATAGGCTTTCACAGTTGGAGGAGACGTACTGCATGAAGTCTGAACTTCTGTGGTATGTGGTGTAGAGGATTGTGTGTCGTTAGGGGTTGCGGATTAGTTTAGCGTAGAAAACGGATTACCTCCGCGTACTTTCCTGAACGGATTACCCCACGTAAGTTATCAGACCCCGCATGTTTTCAACAGGAGGAACCACTGCCTAGTCCCGGTTAAAAAAGATTTTTCAAATTGTTGGTACACTACAGCACAGCCCACGTATCGTTGCCCATGGCTGCGCCAGTTTCGCTCTGGTCCAGCTTGGTCATGACCGGCGACAACGACATTTACTCGGACGAGTTCGACGTGACCTCGGACGAGTTCTCTTTAGGCGAGCGGTCGGACAACGGCTACTTGGAGGAGACCCTCGGACATTCTATTCTGGAAGTAGCTCGACAAGCCCTCGCCTCCCTGTCACACAGGGCAGCTTTTATTCACACATACACCAACGGAACTAGAGACAGAAGCTACAAGTCGGTATATAACTGTATCGGGCATCAAGGTTGCGCAAAGTCCGGATTGTGGCCCAGCCGGGGAGCGACCCCGCCTTTCTGCTCGAGGAGCGCGTAGAGCACACTGTCTTGCTCTCAGAGCGTACACGGATCGGCATTGAGCGGTCACTTAAGCGTGAGGCAGACGACATTCTTCTTGGCGGCGCAGGTCCGTTAAAGTGCCGAACAATTCGTCTAAAACACCACGCAGACGCCGCCGAATGTCTGACTCGAGTCCCGACAAGTGCCCAACTGAAGAACCGGAAGGCGTACTTAAAACGCGCTATGACAGGTACCGTAGTACGATTATTGTGGTTTTCCTCTGCTACGCATATTTATTAACATCTAGTGTTTTAATGCCATGACTTATGGGGTTGGGAGATCACTAATGCAGTGGATCTGATCAACTGGGCTCACCCGCGTCAGCCCAGAAACATTTTTCTTGGGAGCTTAGTACGAAGCTGAAACTGACAGCGCGGGGTTCGATGCGTACTCGGGCGTTAAAATGATCAAACCCCCGCTGCTCGATTTCTTTGAGCACTCTGTGGTGGACGACGAAGGCAAGCGTGCGGCGTGCTTCGGGATGATTCTTACGGGTCGAGCCTTATTTCGCAAGGTTGTGAAGTGCAACGCAATGACGGCTTGGTGGGTGCAGCGGATGGCACGTACCGGCTTAACTAGGTGTTTTTTTATTTATTTTTACTGGCAAGCTTTTCAGAAAAAAAGGTTGTGGAATTTCCTATGGCAAAATATGTATTGCACAGGTGGCTGGACATTGTTCGTATGGAACGCACTATGCCAACAACCTCTACTCAAAAAAAAACATTCATTCCGTGGACCTACATGTCGTCCGGACCGAGCACCAATTTGCATACGAGAGGAGGTTCAAGATTACGAAGCCGTTCTCGGAAACTTTCTTTGGGATCGACTCACAGTTGAATTTTGGGACCCTCGATCACGCCGCCTGCATAGCGACCGCGTATGTTGCTATTTGGCCGGAAATTCTCCTGCTGCATTTGGCTCGAAAAGCCCGAGAGCGCGTGGGCAAAACCGACTCAGCGGAGGTTTTTGATGCTGAGGTACTTCCGCTTATCAGAAACCCTCACCACATCAGAAACAAGGACCAGTTCAACGCACGAGTCGAGTTGATGCTTTCGTTTTGGAGAGAAAACGGTGCAGCGGATTTTGTGTCATGGCTTCAGGATCAGTACCTGTCATAGCCGTGGTGGTCGCGGTATATAATGTTCTCCAACGTACCAGGGGTAATCGCATCGTAGAACGCGATCGAATCACATCACCGCTCCATCAAGGCGGCATGGGTCGATAGCTGACGTGCGAGCTCGTACTAAACGACTCGATTCCTGACATTCTTCGATGCAACGGGCTTCGGATCAGAAAAAATGGCGGTCATTTTGTCGAGGGTGAGTAGAATTCTAAGTATTCACAAATATATCATATCTGACAGCTGTTTGTTTTGTTTTCTGCAGGCCCATTGTGCTCAAAGACAGTGGTGGAGGAACATGTATTACTAAACGGCCCGAGAAACAATCGTCAGAAGTTTACGGGGGGGGGGACACGTCGACTCAGTTTGACACTGTTCAACGCACCAAAATACATTTTTGCGACTGGTTCGACTGTGAGCGTGATATCAAGCGCGCGAGGAGTATAAGTTGACTGGTCTATACTGTGCAATGGATGTCCTTCTAAGTAATATTAAACTTCGCGCAGGTACCTGAATTCACTTGACGGACAACTTCTCAAGAAACGTGCAGTCGTGGAGACAGAGCTGCTGTATCTCTAAATCTACAGCGTTGAGATGTCGGACGGTTCTTCCAGTGCGCCATTTGGAAACTCTCCGACTTGGACGGCGGCTCAGGTAACTATGATGTGAGGTTTTATTGATATGCAGTCTACATACGTGTGCGATCGTCTTTCTGGTGCGACAGCAAGACCAACTACATCACAGGGTGGCAGTGCCCCCACGTACTTGTTACAACAGTGGTGGTTCGTCGTTTCAGTATCGAAGGAGCTCTGGCGGTGCTGCCAATCTGACGGGTTCCAGGTCGACGGCTGCAACGTCGCGAACCTGCGAGTCAAGGTCAGCGCCACGCGTTCTTTGAAGAAAAACGCCGGATCGATTTTTTCAGTACGTTTCCGGCGCGACGGTTGCACTGGAATGTTGCGCGAGCGCTACCAGGAGCCCAAGATGATAGCAGTTGGGTATTTTACCTACTTGGACAAGTGAGGTCGTGGGACGAGATCGATGGCCGATATGTTTGGTCCGTCGACATGTCAAATGAGGATTCCGTCAGCATGGGTCTTCAGGAGCTATCGGAGTGCGTAGCTGAAAGCTTTCAGCTCGGTGTTGGTATCATGGGCGACGTGCCAATTGCGTAGTCGGCGCATGTATAGGATTTTTGGGGGTTACTTACTGGTTTAGTGTTGCATTTGCCCGGTAGTTGAGTTTTTTTCCCTCGATTTTTCCTTAACTAACGAAGCCTCTACATTTCACTCTGGTCTCTACTCAACGTTACCTCCTTCGCAGCCAACGCGCAGGCAATCCAGGCATTATACGCCGCGTGAGGGTAAGCCGAATTCGAGATGGACGTGGAGATCATCTCTTATCTACGTGGTTTTAATCCTCCCCCGTCGATAGGAATGTCTTTGATGCCGATTTCAAAGCGTTTTCTGGAACGCGAGGCTCCGAGGTGGATCAAAAGTGAAATTTCTGGAGGTGACCCGCAAACAAAAAACTCACGTGAATCCCGCTGTATACGCCTAACCGTTACAACGATTGGCGACACAGCCTTTATGCAGTACATACCTCAAAAGTGTAGCTAAACTAACCCAATACCAGCAATCCCTTAAATTTGTACTGTCTATATATTTCTGGCATCCTTAGCGACTAAATGCGAACCCTTAACTATGGGGCATCGTGCCCACTTTTCTAGAGGGCTGGCAGCATGATGTCACGTTTTGACTTACGATTTGTATTGGGGTTGTCGAGATCCGCTAAGGAGGGCTCTCATCGGGAGGGCCCTCGTTACAAATGGGCCATTTGGGAAACAGCTGATTGTGACAATCGCACAGTTGAGTCATTCGTATTAGGTGCATGTACCAAAACGAGGCCTCAGTTGACAAAACATCTTCTCTTGGGCGTCCCAGCTACAGCAAGGATAGGGAGTATCTGTCCAGGCGAAGTTTTTCAAGAAGAGCTTGAAGGCGAGCATGTGGCTGCGGTCATGAAGTCATAGCTCAGCAACCGTGCCGGCAAGGCGCTGTGCGCAAAGCGGAAAGGGATCTCGCGACGCTCCATTTCAAGCGCCCGAATCGGCGGACGACCAGGCTCTGACCAGGCTTCTACGGAAGTAAAGACAGCTATGGGGCTCGGTGGCACGGGCTGCGTTGACGGCTGAGCTGGCTGCTATGGTGATGGCAGCTAGGAAGCGCGATGTCGAGGGTGTTGCTGAGCATGCTGCCGCTGTTATTAAATGTTTGGGAGCCCAACCGGCCGGCGGCTTCTCAGCTGAAGCGCGAGAGAAAGTGCTGACCTTGACGAGGGATACGGCAAACCACGTATCTGCTACGAGATCATACAATTTGTTGCATAGTGACTCTGAAGCGATGGAAACACATGAGCGTACGCGTGACTCCGCTCGAGCGGCCGTGGCAGCGTTACGGGACTTTACCACCGACAACAGCGGCACTAACCCAAGATTTAAGGAGACGGTTGTGACCCAAGTCGCGTTTAATCCCCGATATGCTAGGCAATTGGGGTCCCTCGCTTGGCAGGGTCCGTTTGACTCAGGTTGCAACTCTGTGTCAGCAAATGGATCGGATTCTCCACCTACTGGAAATTTGGGAGTCGGGCATGAGCTGCATCACGAAGCTGCCTCCTTCTCGCAGTCTCCACCTCTACCAGAACTGCCGGCCCCTGTCCCTAATCCCACCGGCGCGGTAGCTGATCCCGTTGAAGTTGAAGCCGCACTCAGAACGGACGTCACGAGCGACAAGGACGCTAATGATACGCCGTCTTCGGCGCACGAGGACTCACCCCCACACCCCCAACTTCATCGACGTGGTGCAGACTCAAAAAAGAGGTCTTGTGACGGCGTAGACTCTACTGCTCACGCTACCGGTGGCCTTCGGATCGAAAGAAATATCGTCCCTTCAACCAAGAAAAAGCCACGGGTTTGTGTACGCAAGATGACATCTGCGCATTACTACTTCGGTTGATGTCTCTCGGCTAAATTAACTTACGACTAACTTACACGTAACCTGTAGTGAGGAAGTTAATACGGGAACTATGCTACACTTCTGATATGTTGCTGTGCTCCTCTAATCATTCTACTAATAAGAAATTACACAGTAGTACTACGGAGGTATAACCTGCAGAAGTGTAGCATAAGTGTATCTCACCAAAGTAAAACACACTAGTACCTTACCGAAGTGTTACATACAGGTAACCTATATATATTACGACCCGGATGAACGTTCATCCCAGGGTCCTTTAGGGTCCTTGGACCGGCTTATTTTAGGCGTTCACGACCCCAATATCATTCATCCAGGGTCCTTTGCCCCCCCAATTTAGTTTAATTTAGGTAAAAGTTAGTATAAGTTTGGGTATCCCACTTTAGTGACATGTCACTAACTGGAGGTAAAATTGGCGATTTTTGTCAAACTAAAATGTATAAACTCCAAAATTTAATAAATAAGGTATGACAGTCAATATAAATTCAAAGAGGTATATTTACCATTGCTTTTTGCCGCGCTAGGGTTTAGGGTTTTGAAACCTGAAAATTTGGACATATTGGTTTTCGTATACGTTAAATCCAGTGGTACCACTCTTATGTGCAAGAGACGGGCCAGGGAGTCCCCAAAATAAGATCGGATCCATTATTGGGTACCAAGAAATCAAAACCTGGACATAGAGGTTTTTGTATACGGGGAACCCGATGGTACCACTCCCTTGTGTCAGAGACAGGTCAGTTATCCATTATTTGAAAGCTGCTAGTGTCAGTCAACACTTTAGGAGTCGAAGGTTAATCCAAATGAACACAAGTGTAGTAGATTATGAAAAGTGGAGTACATCGTACATGAGGAAAATGTGGTAGTATACATCGTGTAAGTATAAGTTGATGGGTAATAGTGGTAACAAACCAAATTATCTAGTGTTTAGTCAATAAAAACCAAATTATCTACTGTAATTCAAAATATCTACTAAAAATGTAATTTGATTTAATATGCTCAAGTGCAACACATGTTGTTAGGGGGTGGATATAAAATGGGGGGATAACGAGTTTGGATGATGAGAAATTAGTGGTGGTGATAAGCGGAGTATATGGTAGGATTAAGGAATGTGATGGTTGGATAGATTGGGTCGGTGTTGATGAGCAAGAGAAGCGTGAAAAATATGTGTGAACCAGGGTATATGTGGTTGGTTGGCGGGTATGAGGTCGGAATTAAAAACATTGAATGTGCAATGTGAACGTCGGTTATGGGTGAGAAGTGGGTTGTAGGATAGCAAGAAAGAGTAATTATTGCGTGTGTGAAATTAGTATAGTAAAAGGTGAAACAAAAGCAAGCGTATTAACATGGATTGCATAGAGTTAGTTGATGTGGAAGTAGGTGTGGTAAATGTAAATGGGGTATGGGGAGTAAGATATATGTGGTTGAATAGGGGTTATGCTGTTTGAAAATGAGAGTGGAGGTAGTGTGTAACGGGGTTACACGCGCAAGTGGCTACAGCCACTTGCGGTTCTAACAGATGCGACGTCTGTTAGAAGTTCGAAAGACTTTCTCGACTTTGGTGTAGACACACCAAAGGCTACATACATTTACGATCACCACGACGGGTGGTCCATAGAGACTTAGGATTCCTATTGGCTGAAAGCAGCATCTTATAGTCAATGAGCGACATGCATAGCAAAGGAATTCTGTCAACCAGCCGTTGGCAGATTCCTAACTTAGAATATTACATTTAGAGGAAGTCAGAAAGCATAA
>JAIKVH010001282.1:0-10010 GCA_024679275.1 Phytophthora niederhauseri
ATTCGTGCGTGGACCACTGAGATGCTGGCGGCCAAGATGATCCGGCCCTCCAGTTCACCGTACTGCGCTCCAACCTTCTGCGTTAAGAAGCGAAGCGGGGAGTGGCGAATAGTTCACGATTTTCGGGGCCTGAACACAAAAATTCGCGTGCCAGCGAACCCCATCCCACGCAAAGACGATATCCTGCGAGCCATGTCCAAGGGCAAGTTGTTTTCTGCGATGGATCTACTGTGGGGATTTTTTCAGGTCAAGCTGGTCGAAGAATCCATACCTTTTACCGCATTCGCTACGCCAGACGGTCTGTTTGAGTACCTAGTTACTCCGATGGGCATTTCAAGCAGCCCGTCGTCCTTCAACCGCCTCGTTCAAGCGGTGTTCTCGGATCTCCAGTCCTGCTGCCAGACTTACTTCGACGATCTGTTTGTGTTTACCTGCTCCGACTCGATCGACGACCACCTCGCCGCCTTGGAGAAAGTGCTGACAAGGTGCGCTGAACAACATCTCTACATCAAAATCGAGAAGTGCACATTTTGTGCTACTGAAATCCCATGCCTCGGTGATATTGTTGGCAAGGACGGCGTCCGGATGGACCCCAGCAAGAGTCAAGTGATTAAAGACTGGCCAACACCTCGCACCAAGCAGGAGCTGCAGTCCTTCCTTGGCACCTGCGTGTATGTGATGAAGTTCTGCGAAGGGTTCGGCGACCTGATAGCTCCGCTCACCGAACTGACGAAAGGCAAGAGCCGCCGCGATCCAATCACCTTCGGCGAGGTCGAGCAGCAGGCATTTGAGGAACTAAAGCGTAAGCTAGCTTCCCCTCCCGTCCTCGCGCACCCAGACTTCTCGAAGCCATTTCACGTCAGCATGGATGCGTCTGACTTCGCAATTGGGGGATATCTTTTCCAGCAGGACGATTCCGGCCGCGAGCAGATCATCGCGTTCAATGGACGCAAGCTTTCGAAAGCGGAACTCATCTACCCCACCCGCGAAAAAGAATTGTTAGCTGCGCTACACGCGATGCGAGTTTGGAAAGTCTATCTGATCGACCGACCATTCTTCATAAATACCGACCACCGCACTATCGAAGGCATTTTACAGCAGCAGACGTGCTCTCAACGACTTGCTCGCTGGTTGAACGAGCTTGCACTCTTTCAACCACAATTCAAGTGGGTCCCGGGAGCTACAAACGTGGTGGCCGACACTATCTCGCGCAATCCGAGCTGGAACGACGGCACCAGCCGAGCCGTTAGCCTTTCGGCCCTGTTGAAGTCGCTCACGGGTCAAGAGCCTGCAGATGAAGAAACACTATTTGCCCACTCAACTTCAGCAGCAGTCGACATCTCGGCGGAATGCAGTCGTCTCTATCCTTCCGACAAATACTTTGGGCCAATATGGAGCTCGCTCACGTCCGACGCAACTCGTCCGCGCAAATACCAGCGCTTCGAGCTCTCAGAAGGGCTGATACTCTTCCGAATTCGACCTGGTGCACCTGCTCGAGTGTGTGTTCCGGCGGACGCCGCGCTAAGAAACACCATCATGCACGAGGAGCACGATACGCCGACTCGTGGGCATCCGGGGCAGGCGAAGACACAGCTACTCGTGGCGTCCAAATACTACTGGCCTGGTATGGTGAAGTCTATCCGCTCGTACGTCGAAACTTGCGAGCTTTGCCAGCGGAACAAGTACGTTCGCGGCAAACCCACTGGGCACCTCCACCCTTTGGAAGTTCCCGAGCAGCGCTGGACCGACATCAGCATGGACTTTATGACGAACTTGCCCCGGGCCGACTCGGGTTTCGACGCAATTCTCGAGCAGCGCTGGACCGACATCAGCATGGACTTTATGACGAACTTGCCCCGGGCCGACTCGGGTTTCGACGCAATTCTCGTGATTGTGGATCGACTTACGAAGAGAGCCCACTTTCTACCTACGACATCGAACGCAACAACTCGCAAGACGGCCAAACTCTTTCGAGACTTTTATCAGCGTCTCCACGGATTGCCCCTCTCCATTGTCTCTGATCGGGACGCAAAATTTACTTCTACCCTGTGGAAAAGTATCATGGATCTTCAAAGTACCAGACTGAACCTCAGCACAGCTTTCAAACCCTCCACCGATGGGCAGTCGGAGGTCACCAATAAGGTGCTGTCTGAGTATCTTCGCCACTTCGTGAACCCACATCAGAGTGACTGGGACGAGCTGCTGCCTCTTGCCGAATTTGCCTACAACTCACGCAACCACGAGTCAATCGGAATGTCACCTTTCATGGCAGATTTGGGCTACGAACCTCGGTCGGTGGCAGACTGCGTCATCCCGCGCCCAACTCCGAAGCAGCGGCAGGCAACTTCCTTCCTCGAGCACCAGCAGACAATTCTCGGCCAAGCTCGCGACGCCATAGCTGCAGCTCAGGCAAATTGGCAGCGCAACTACGACAAGAACCGACCCCATACTACCTACAACGTCGGCGATGAGGTACTGCTCAACACCCGCAATTTGGAGCTGGACCACGTCGGCACGGATGGTGCGCGAAAATTCGCAGCTCGCTTCATCGGACCCTACCGCATTCTAAGCATCACGGGGCCAGATCGCTATAAACTCGATTTGCCGCCCGGACTCCGACTATTTCCTGAATTTCACGTCTCCATGCTTCGGCCATACCATCACGATGCCTCCACCAGTCGAATCAACCGAGTTCAGCCCGTGCTTACAGCCGATGGGACCGTGGGCCACCTCGTTGCTGAAATTACCAAGCATCGAAAGCGCCAGGGGCACACGCAATACTTCGTGCGATGGCAGGATTCGACGGTCAAGCCTTCGTGGGAGCCCCTGCAAAATTTGAGCCAAGTCATCGGACTAATTCGCCGCTACCTCGACACATTGCCGGAAACTCGCGCTACTGCGCGTCTAAGGGAGGAACTGTGACGATGATGCATCGCCTGCCCAGCAACCTGCAACTAGCTGCCTGCAACGAGCAACCTGAAACCAATTCCTACAAGCTGCAACCAAGCTACCTGCAACAAGCAACCTGAAACCAATTACAACCAGCATCCGTTTTGCAACGGACCGACAGGCGCATGCAAGCTCCCTCTGTAAGCCTAGGTAACAGCCGTAGCTTAGAGCTTCATTCATTCACTTCATTCAATCTCAGTCTTCATTTTTCCTGATCAACCTCAAGTCCTCTTCCCAAGACTCCGTTCGTCTACAGAACACGTGACAATTTCGAAATTGTTCTGGAGCCCCGCTTTGCACCAAGTTGACGAGGGCATTGACAGCCCCCTCCCGCGCGATCTCAGCTCGGTACGTGTCCTCAGTGGATAAATTACCGATTACTCGAAGCGCGTTGGTCTTCTCGTGCTCTGTACCACCTTTTAGCAGCTCCATGAGACGCCGAGCGGCTCCTTCCCGCATGATTTCAGCTCGACACGCGTCGTTGGTGGCAAGATTACCCAACGTTCGAGCAGCATTGGCTTTGATTTCTTCGCCTCCGGTCTGGAGAAGTGAAACCAGCGCTGGTATAGCGCGTTCTTGGCCCATTTGACCTCGATTGGCATCGTTAGTGGCAAGATTTCCCAACGCACGCAGCGCATTCTTTTTGTGCTCCTCAGCTCCAGCCCGCAGCAGCTCAACTAGTGGGGGAATGGCTCCTTCTCGCGAAAGTTCTGCCCGGTGATCATCATCTATAGTGAGGTTTCCTAGTGCACGGACCGCGTTCAGCTTGAGCCCGTCATTTGAACTACGTAGCGACTCGACCAAGGGCGGTATAGCTCCTTCCCGGACAATCTTGTCACGGTTCGCCTCACAAGCTGTAATTTTCCAGAGTGTGAATGCTGCCCAGCACTTTTGTTCCTCAGGCCCGCTTTTCAGTAGAGATACAAGGTTCGGGATGGACCCTTGCTCGGTAATTTGCTTGGACTGAATATCATCGAACGCAAGATTTCCGAGCATTCGAACAGCGTTCGTCTTCTGCTCCTCG
The DNA here is from genome assembly GCA_024679275.1 of Phytophthora niederhauseri. Taxonomy (NCBI): domain Eukaryota; phylum Oomycota; class Peronosporomycetes; order Peronosporales; family Peronosporaceae; genus Phytophthora; species Phytophthora niederhauseri. The sequence continues at coordinate 3,974 of JAIKVH010001282.1, forward strand.
GACTGGGCTCGGATCAGTAGCAAAACCAACACAGCGACTGCGCCTAAGCGCGCCATTTCAGAGAGATACTCTTCGCTATCAGCAAACTTGATGAGCGCTTGCATAGCGCTTGCCTGGATATTTTCATCAGTTCCGGATTCGAGAAGTGTGATAAGCGATGGAATTGCTTCTTCTGGCGCAACATCCGTAACTTTTTGTAGCACTAGCTTGTTCAGTGTCGACACTGCAAGTGCTTTCTCCTCTTCAGTTCCGGTCTTTGCCAGTGTAGTGAAAACAGGGATAGCCCCATCACGAACGGCTCGAGCACTGCAAGCATCATCACCTGCAAGTTTTGCCAATACCCGCCCCGCGTGCAACCTTTGCTCCTCAGAACCATCTCGCAGGAGGCCAATAAGCGACGCAGATCCTTCACTCGCAGCTTCGTTTGAAGATCCACCGTCAAATGTAAGTTTTTTCCAAAATGGTCACCGCCAATGTCTTTTGCTCCTCGGTTCCCGACTTTAGTACCAAGGCGAGCTCTGAGCCAACCCCTAATCGGACGATTTCTTGGCGGTTCGAATCAATACAAGCGAGTTTGGCTAATGTACGCAATCCGAATGTTTTTAAACTATCGGTCCCGGTTGCTACGAGCGCAGCAAGGTGCGGGATGGCCCCGTCGCGAACAACTTCATTGCAGCTTTCGTCGCTCGTAAGGATTCTCTCTAACACGCATCCAGCATAACCCTTTTGTTCCTTTGTCCCGCCACGTAACACGTCAACGAGTACGGGAACGGAGCCCACTCGAGCAATTTCAGTGCACGATTCAATAACGCTGGTAAGCCCGCGTAGAATGAGCAGTGCACGAGTCTCCTGCTCCTCGTTTCCGGCTTGTATCAAACGCAGGAGTGGGGGGATCGCCCCCTGTCGACCCAGCGTGACGCCAACATCAGCGTTGTTGGACACAAAGGCTTCTAAGAGTCGAAGCCCGCTTATCTGTTGCGCTTCAGAGCCACGTTCCAGCATGTTGATAAGTGATGGGATGGCGTCTGTGATTTTGCTGCATTCTGGCTCACTGATAGCAAGCTTCTCGAGTGCAAGCACGCTGACAGTCTTCTGCTCGTCATTTCCAGTTTTGAGAAGATTGACAAGCGGTCTCACAGCGTCTTCACGGGACAGAATATCGCGGTACATCTCACTAGTCGTAGCTAGTTTTTCCGTGATCCTGACTGCTCTACTCTTCTGCCTCTCGTTTCCATCGCTTACAAGAGCCACGACGTGAGGGATAACGCCCTGACGAGCGATGGTAGAGTGGTTAGCATCGCAGACAGCAAGTTGTTCCAATAAACTCCCAGCCGCATCGCTTAGTTCATCAGATTCAGCTTGTAAAAGACCAAGAAATGACGGGATCGCGTTTTCACGGACAATTTCAGCGCTGCTGGCGTTATTGACAGCGAGCTTACTCAGCACAGAGACTGCCGAGAGCTGCTGATCCTCGCCTTCGGATTGTAGCAACTTAACCAGGGATGGAATGGCTCCTTCCTTCGTGATAGCCGCAATACTGCCTTTATCGTCTGCAAGATTATTCAGTTGTTGAATCGCTCTCCTTTGCTGGCCCTGATTCCCCACATCTAGAAGTGCCACTAGCGGTGCGATAGCCTTCTCGTTGGTAACTATTCCGTTGTCCCCTCTTACAAGCGTAAGGTTATTTAGCAAACCTGCTGCAATTTCTCTCTGCAATTCCGTTGTCCCCTCTTACAAGCGTAAGGTTATTTAGCAAACCTGCTGCAATTTCTCTCTGCGCAGCATTTCCACTTTGAGCCTGTGCAAACTTGGCGATTGACGGAAGGGCATCTCCATGCACGAGTTCAGCGCAGCAAGAATCACTTCGAGATAGCACTAACAGTGTTTTCATGGCCCCTGCCTGTTGTTTTTCTGTTCCAGACTGCATCATTCCAATAAGCACCGGTAAAGCCCCTTCCTGGACAATCGCGGCCCCATGGCAATCATCACGAGCCAACTTCGCCAGCGCACGAACAGCCAAATCCTTTTGGTTTTCATCCCCACTTCTCGCCAGATCTACAAAAACTGGAATCGCTCCTTCTTGAACAAGTTCCGAGCAACACGAGTCACTACCAGTAAGTTTCTCTAAGGCCCGCCCGGCGTGTATCGCCTGCTCTTCCGACCCTTCTCGTAGCAGTGCAATTAATGGCGGAACAGAGCCCTGACCGGCAAAGTTCGAGCAAATAATGTCGTTGCTTGTAAGTTGCGACACAGTTTGAACCGCCAAAGTCTTTTGTTCCTTGGTGCCAGCTCGAAGCAACGATAGCAATTGTGGGATAGCCCCCTCTTGAGCTATAGTCACGACATTGGCAGGATCATCAGCAGCAACACCACCTAGTAACCAACACCACCTAGTAACCGAAGTGCGCTTGTCTGTTGCTCTTCCGTTCCGCCTCGCAACACCCCAACCAAGGAACCAACGACGCCTTTAGTCGCCATTTGGGTACATGCTGATCCATTAAGAGTAAGCTTGTCGAGTGTTAGTGCCGTGACACACTTTTGCTCGTCATTTCCGTCCTTTAGTATGGCGATTAGAGGAGTGACTGTGTCCTCGCGGTCGATCAATTCTCGATATGTATCATTGTTAGAAGCGAGTTTTCCAATAACACGAACAGCATTTGTCATCTGCTCTTCACTTCCATGCCGTATTTGAGCCAAAAATTGAGGAATGACACCTTCGCGTACAACTTCGTCGCGACTGGAATCATCAGAGGCCAAATTCTCCAATAACTCGCTAGCCACGTCTTTCAGTTCATCCGTCCCAGTCTGTAGAAGGCCAACCAACGACGGAATTGCCTTCTCACGAGTAATATTGACGTGGGCAGAATTGTTTGCTGCAAGTTTGTTGAGAACAGAGACTGCAGCCAGTTTTTCGTCATTGTATCCAGTTTTCAGTAAATTAACGAGCGGGGAGATGGTATTCCCTTGTGCGATCGCAGCACTGCACGCATTGTCATTAGTAACAACGCTGTTTAGCTCCCATGCAACACGCGCCTTCTGTTCGTCAGTGCCGATCTGTAAGAGAGTCACAAGTGATGTGATTTTCTCTGCGTTCGTAGCAGATCCATCGACGCCTTTGCAGTGCGCGATCTTATCAAGCAACGTCGCTGCCGTTTGCTTCATCCCCTCTGCTCCATTCCGGACCAGGTCAACAAGTAGTGCTGTGGTCTTGTAGCGGAGAAGTTCCTTGCAGTTAGCTTCCGTCTGGGAGAAATTGTTTAGGACACTTAAGACCATGCTCTTTTGTCCGTCCAACCCACTTTGCAGCAGCTTAATAAGCGGTGGCATCGCTCCTTCTCGGACGATTTCAGAGCTCTTTTCATGATTCGTGCTCAGAGCCAACAGGAGGTTCAACGCCATGGACTTTTGATTCTCTGTCCCCGTCTGAAGGAGTGCAAGTAGTGGCCGACTCGCTCCCTTGTCGATAATTTTTACGGCATGAGAACCTGTCCCGGCAAGGCTTGTTAACGCTCCCAAAGCACCGGCTTGTTGTTCGTCGCTGCCGTTCTGCAGAAGCGCTACAAGCGGTGGGATCGCGCCTTGGCGAACGATTTCATCGCGATTTCCTAAAGTCATCGCGAGCTTGTTCAATAAATTTGTTGCGGCTGTCTTCTGCCCTTCACTTTCGGCATGTAAGAGCTGGATTAGTGGCGAAATTGCACCTTCACGAGTAATTTCGAGCCCGTTGTTACGATTACGAGCAAGACTGTCAAGTAACCCAGCAGCGCGCGTCTTACGCGAATCCGATGCACCATTCAATTCTCCAATTAATGCCGGTATGGCACCGTGGCGAGCAATCTCATTTAGAACGCTGTCGTTGCCTGCCAGTCTGCTTAACGTGTTCATTGCCAGCTCCCTATGGCTCTCAGTTTGAGCCTGCAGGAGGTTCACGAGTTGAGGAATGACTCCCGCTTGAATCATTTCATCACAGCATGCGCCGGTAGTAGAAATACCGCCCAACACGCGAATCGCAGCAGATTTGTCATCATCCGTTCCTGCTCTTAACGTTTCGGTTAGCACTGGGATGGCACCTGCACTGACTATTGCGGCGTGGCTCTCAGGTGAATTTGCCAACTTTTCCAATATTCCAATTCCCATCTGCGATTCTGAGTGCATCAAGTCGATTAGCGGGGGGATGATTCCTTCACGCACCAGTTCAGTTGTGACGGACTCATAATTGGCCAAAGTTCCAAGTAATTCGACACCTTCACGCACCAGTTCAGTTGTGACGGACTCATAATTGGCCAAAGTTCCAAGTAATTCGACTGAATGTGTCTTCTGCTCGATCTGTTCACGCATCATCTCTACTCGGCTTTCACCACGGCTCGAGAGTTTTGCCAAGACTCGCACGGCAATTGTTTTCATGTTGTCGGATCCTTCATGCAGCAGTGTGACGAGCTGCGTTATCGCTCCTTCTCGGGTCATAACATCCGCTGCATCTTTATTCTCACTGAGAAGTTCCAAAGAAGAGGCTGCTGACTCCTTCAACTCATCGCTCCCCTCTCGCATTATGGCGATGAGAGGTGCAATGCCGTTGTGCCGAATAATGTCCGCGCTGTTAGTGGATCCAATGGCCCCGAGAGTGTTCACGGCTACGTGCTTTTGGCTATCAGTGCCTGAATGCAGAAGCTCGACCAGGGGCGATAGACCTCCTTTCCGTACAACTGCTTCACTCACAACTTTGCTGCGTGCGAGATTTCCCAAAGCGAGCACTGCCACGAGCTTCTGCTGTGGCTTTCCTGATGTTACGAGCGTAACCAACGTCTCAACGCCAGCGTTCATTGCAATCGCGGGCCTGCACTTCTCGCTTCCCGCTGCAAGATATCGCAGCGCTTCAGCCGCCCAGAGTTTCATGGAATCATTTCCACTTTGCAGCAACTTGACGAGAAGAGGAATCACTCCGACCCGTTGCAACTTCTCGCAGTTGTCTGGAATGGCCATACAAGAACAACGAATCACTGCTGCAAGCTTCTCCTCGTCACTGTCCGCCTTCAGTCCGTTCACGACAGATGTGAGTTCCTGCTCCGATGCACCCCGAAGCTGCTCTTCAAACTCACTGACTTCGCTGGGCGCGCACCATTTCAGACATTCCAAGGCGTAAAGTTGCGCGAAGTAGTTGCGTTCATTCCTCGCCAAGCCAATTAGCACTTCAACACCGTTGCATCCCACCACAATATCGCGCTGGTTATCATCGACACATCTTTGAACAAGAACGAGCAGTACTTCATTTCTCTCCTCTTCGTTGCCGGAGACTACCGTTTTCATTAAATCCGCCGTTGAGCAGGAAGAAGCAAACTTCTGAACAGGAGTCGTGAGAACGGGTTCTTCAGGCTTTGAGACTTTGACTGAGGTGTCACTTTTCTCCTTCTTTGGGTTCATGCTCGATTCTTTCGCTGCAAACGTCTTTAATTTCTCAAGTATCCCTTCCAACAGAGGACGTCGATTCGGAGTGCTATTTGTCATCGCTACGATCAGTTCCCACGCTTCATCCGGCATCCGCTTGGGCTTGTCCGGGATCTCTCCGTTTTGTAGGCATTTGAGGACGCCGTCTTCATTCAAGGTACTGAAAGGGACTTTACCAGTCACCGCCTCGATAATACACATCGCGAACGAATACATATCCGAAGCGAAGGTTGGCTTGTTCTTTAAACACTCGGGTGCCCGCCAACGCAAGCCTCGGTGTCAATCGCGCGCCTTGGCGACTTTGTAGACGTAGCTGAAGGACGAAGAGCACTCAGACCAAATTCCGAAAGCTTCGCACTGCGGTCAGAACCTACGAGGATATTGCTCAGTTTTAGGCTGCCGTGCACTACGCTTTTCTTGTGGATGAAGTCCAACCCTTGAGCCGCTTCATACAACAGTCTCCACATGTGCTTCTTGTTCTTCTTCGATCGCGCGAGAAACGTCCCTAGGTCGCCTTTTGCTACGAACCGCTGACGATAAACGGCGGCGTGCTGACGTGTGAAGCGGCAAACAGTTTGACAACATTCTTGTTGTC
>JAIKVH010001283.1:0-10000 GCA_024679275.1 Phytophthora niederhauseri
AAGTGTACGTTCTCGGTAGAACTGTGCCTTGGGCGGATACAGTCGCGTCGTCATGTCTCACGTAAACTTAAGCGGGATAATGATGCTAAAATGCTGCTCGAAATTTGGCCAGTCTCCGATCGCCGTTCAAAAAGTGCCTGAGCTGCCAATGTGGTGTCGCAATGGCCTTCGTCGCTGGTGATGCTTCCCATTGCCCATGTGGGGGCATGCCGACGACTACCGCGTCGCGGAATCGCTCGCGGCGTTGTTGATGCCCAGCTGGGAAGGTATCCGCGGTCCGATGTTTACGACGCAGAATTAGCGAATCGACTAAAGTGTCCGTAATTCTTCGACCATCGGCCAATCAAAGACTGTGGATGGGCTCTTTTCAGCCAATTACACGAAGGTAGCAATTAAGTCGGCACCACTTCAACTTGTTTGTGTCCGTTCAAGCGCACACCTCAGTTGTGCTAGCAATTAAGTCGGCACCACTTCAACTTGTTTGTGTCCGTTCAAGCGCACACCTCAGTTGTGCTACGTTTATCCTGCTGAACTGCTGTACACTGGGCTGAATAAGGCGTCACTGAGGCGAGAATGAGTCTCTCTCTCTCTCTTGGCCAGCTCAGTTTGATCGTCAGACGATTCGTCGACAGTCGCTCTTATCCTTTGCAAGTCGCCAGGCGCTGCTCGCGGCTTCGTGGCGCTGTGTACTCATCGCAATATCCAACGCTGATCGACGACTAGCGCAGACAGGAGCCAACTCACATGAGCTCCTTGGCACCGCATGTCTGCTGCATAGTACGATGCGAGAGAGAAAGAGGACGGCGCTGCTAGACGATTTCGACCTCCAGAGCAGCCAGGCATTGCGTCCGGACGAGCACGAGCGCTCTTGCGTCGCAGATACAGCCAGCTTGTCGGCCATTACACGCTAACGCGAATCGCCTGCCACCTCCCAGTGCGTTGACGGTATTCCATGGGTGTCGGCGCCCGTAAACGTGCTCATAATGATAGCGTTAGCCTTCTCGCCCCGACTAATGGCCCCCCACCTCAGCAACGTTGAAGCATTTCCCAGCAATCCAGGGGCATTCGGAGTCATCTCGATCAACATGATACCTTCGTGCTGTCCGTCCGAGAACAGGACCCGGAGTATTGCTGGAAGAGAGCCCGTGCTGCTATCCGTGAAACGCTCGACCAGCGCTGCAGCCATATTTCCGCGGAAGACTCGTCCTGGACGGACAGACGCAGAGCGCGTCTGCTGCTGCATGCTCTGGGCTGTTGTCAGCGCCACCTCCAAGCGCGTGTGTCTTCTGCGATTGCGGTCGTGCTGCGAGTCGTAACCAGCTTGCGCGTGAATAGGATTCGCGCGTGTCGTTCCTTCCAGCGGCGGAAAAGTGTCGGTCTATCAAGGAGGAAGCGCCAGCAGGGACAGCTAACTACGCTCGTGTAACCTCCAGCATAGTGCAAAGCGTGGCGTCCGTGACAGGTTGTCACGCCACCCACTCCACTCCATCATTTCTCCGACCGACATGCGCGGACGACTCGCGGGGTCCATGGAGGATACCTGCATTTCCAGCAACACGCCGCTCACGCCAACTCCATACGAAGCATCGGACGACGAGGTTTCCAGCTCCTCATCCGGTGTCGGCCATGCCATCGACAACGCAGAGCTCGAGACTGGACACGGGTGCAGCTTGACGACGCCCCAAAGCGACCTCATGTCTCCTTCGAACGCCGTGGAAGCCCACTACGGGTGTCTGGACGCCATCGCTGTCGACTGTCCTGCGCCACGGGGAGGCAGTGCAGAAAGCAAGACCAAGGCCAAGTCCTTCGACTTCACAGCAGAGTGCGAGAGCTCGAGACTGGACACGGGTGCAGCTTGACGACGCCCCAAAGCGACCTCATGTCTCCTTCAAACGCTGTGGAAGCCCACTACGGGTGTCTGGACGCCATCGCTGTCGACTGTCCTGCGCCACGGGGTGGCAGTGCAGAAAGCAAGACCAAGGCCAAGTCCTTCGACTTCACAGCAGAGTGCGAGTCCGCGCAGCGTCGCCAGCGCCGTTCGTTGCAGCAATGTTGCATCAGTTGGCAGCACGTCTCGTACATCATCCAGCCGAAGAAGCGCTGGCTGTCGAAGTGCAGAAGCACCAAGAGCAGATCAAGTAACCAACAACCGCGCAAGATTCTGAGCAATGTGTGGGGCCGATCGGGTCCCGGAGACCTCACCGCTATCATAGGCCCCTCCGGAGCTGGCAAGACTACTTTACTCGACATCCTAGCGGACCGTGTGCCGCCTGGAGGTCCGGGTGTGCGTGTCGAAGGCATTGTCGATGTAAATGGCCAGCCTCGGAACCCTCGCAGCTTCCACTACATCATGAACTACGTCTCGCAAGACATGGCGTTCCTCGGGTCCTTCTCCGTTCTCGAGACGCTGCAGATCGCTGCGGGCCTTGGACTGCCCAGCCACGTGCCAATTCTTACGCGCGAGTCACGAGTTCAAGACGTAATCGACGCTATGGGGCTGCGCGCGTGTATGCACGCGAACGTCGGGGACATCTTCCACAAGGGCATTTCGTCTGGCCAGCGCAAGCGACTCGGTATTGCTGTGGAGCTGCTCTCAGACCCAGCGTTGATACTGCTGGACGAGCCAACGTCGGGTCTCGACGCCTCGTCAGCTCGGAGTGTGATGCAGCATATCGAGCGACTCTGTCTGGAAGACGGCAAGAACGTCATTTGCACCATCCACCAGCCTTCGTCCTCTGTATTCGAAATGCTGACGAACTTGGTGATCCTGAGCGACGGAGAGCTCGTGTACTTTGGCCCTGCGGCAGCAGCTCTCACACACTTCTTCTCCATGGGCTACGCGTGCCCGCTATATACGAATCCGGCGGAGTTTTTCGTACATCTAGTGAACGTGGACTTTCATCCGGGATTGAGGCTTGGCCCGCTCGTACAAGCACTGGAAGAAGGCGCGGAGCCGCAGCGACTGCGCGTTGATGTGGCTCGAGATCGCTACATGCGGGACGTCAACATCATCAACGTCGCCATCCTGCGAGCCATGCGGCCGTCAAGACTCGACCAGTTCTGCGTGCTACTGCATCGCAACCTGGTCAACAATTGGCGCCACCCGGGCGTGTTCTGGCTGCGCGTGCTCATGTACATCTTGCTGTCCTTCATGGTCGGCACCATGTACTTGAGCTCCAACCAAGACATCACGAGTTCCGCCATGGTGCCGCTGCTCTTCTACGTGCAGGCCTTCCTGGTCTTCATGTCCGTTGCAGCTCTGCCCGCTCTATTGGAGCAGCGCGCAGTGTTAGAGCGTGAAGTTCGGTCCCATTCCCTGCACCTCGCGAGCTACACGACGGCCAATCTCCTCGGTGCGCTGCCCGGGATCATGTTCATCTCGTTGTTGGCGTCGTTCATCGTTGTCTACTTCGCCCACGTGCACTCGTTCGGGTCCTTCTTCCTTAACCTGACGCTGTCGCTGGTCACCGCCGAGTCCATGATGCACTTGCTGGGTGCTGCGGTGCCGCACTATATCATGGGCATTGCCCTGGGCGCTGGGCTCTTCGGCATGTTCATGTTGTGCGAAGGCTTCATGGTGCCATTCGACGCGATCCCTGCGTACTGGAAGTGGGGCTACTACCTCGCCTTCCACACGTACTCGTTCGAGGCGTTCATGTACGAGCATTTCTCGCAAGTGAACACAGAGGAGGCCTGGGAGCTGCTGAAAAGCTACGGCATGGAGAACGTCAACGTGTCTCGCAACATGCTCATTCTCGTGGGGTACGCAGCAGCGTTGCAGCTCGCAGGTATTGTAGTGCTAGCACAACATGCTCATTCTCGTGGGGTACGCAGCAGCGTTGCAGCTCGCAGGTATTGTAGTGCTAGCCTTCCGATTTGGCCGCCATAAGCACCATTAGAGCTGGCAATATAAATGTGAACTGAGTTTGCTGTAACCTGTATCTGATCTTTGTCAAAGTGAGTTGAAGCCACGTCAGAATTTGTTGACGTCAAAGCCGAACGTGCGTCCGCTCGATACATGAACGATGCTTGTGAAGGCGTTGATCGGCTCAGCCAAGGACCTATGGCGCATGCGGCGTATACCTGCGCAAGTGCGCCCGAAAGACACTCAATCGATCATCACCGACGTTATCGTACGAAATTTAGGCTACGTGCATTGACGATATCTTCGCTTACGCTCTCGAATGGACTATCGTAGGGCGATGAAAACCAAAAGGGGAAACTGCTTCGCACGGGGCCGATCCTGGCCCTTATGGATGTGGTAGCTGGGGCCATTTCGTATCGGTACCGAAAGGCACATCGAGACGAACGTTGGGAAGAATTGATCTAACTGGTGTTACATGTATGTGCGCCAGGCTTTCGATGGGGGCAGCAGCGACCATCTCTTTCGATCGTGTAGACCTCATCAAGCCTGTACAGGCTTTCGATGGGGGCAGCAGCGACCATCTCTTTCGATCGTGTAGACCTCATCAAGCCTGTGTTCCATGGTGATCATGTGCGACTGGAAGGGGAGGTTATTGGCCTCGGGAACTCGTCGATGGCAGTGCAGGTGAGCGTTTTCCGCCACGATATCGCAACGGACACGCTCCAGCACACACACGACGCCATCATCACGATGGTTGCCATCAACCACTTCGGGCGTCCTAGGAAGGATTTGCCCCAACTATTTGATGAGGATCGCGCCGACTACTGCGCGAGAATGAGTGAGCTTGCCAGACAACGCAAGGAACTCTCTTTCCAGTGGATGAAGGACCAAGAAGCGGTGGACAAACTTCCGTTCATAAAGCAGGAAGACTTGCTCCCGAGGGAGAGCAAAACTGAGTATGCCTCTGTGAGCGAGACGGAGGTCGAGGTGCGCAATTGCTTCTTGCCTCGCCACCTCAATCCCCACGACACTGTCTTCGGCGGCGACTTGCTCTCTTGGATGGTACGAATTCCTGTGAAAAATGAGGGAAGTGAGAAGAAATGAAATCTCATATTAGTGGTGTGTACCAGGACAAAATCGCTCTACACTGCGCTCAGAAGTTCACCCGATCAGAGAAAATGGTGACCATTGCCATGAACCGCGTGGTCTTCAAGCTGCCGATTCTGATGCTCAACATGGTCAAGATGCGTGCTCGCGTCGTCAACGTCGAGTAAGTCAGTCATGTTTTGGTGCGAAGGATCTACAAACACAACAGTAACTGTGCTGCTGTACTGATTGCAGTCGCTTTCACCTGGAGGTCGAGGTCGAAGTACTAATTGACTCGATCATTAACGGCGGCGAGCGAAAGTCTCACAGCGGGTACGTCTCATGTACTAAGGAGTGTTTCACTCCATTGCTTGGACTGAGCCAGGTATTTTTTCTCGTGTTGCAAGCTACTTCACCGTCCTCAACCTTGATGACAAGGACCATTTCAAGACCATCGACAAGGGTCTCAAGATCGACGAGGACAACCAGAACGAGATGCGCGTGCTCCTCAAGGCTCAGAAGCGACTGAAGTTCGAGGGAGAAGATACAAACTTGCACTCGCTGAAGACGCGCATTCTCTCTGGAGAATTTGCAGCAGACCAGCCCAAACATCACTGATGCGTGAGTGCGTCAGCCCCGTACAACAAGACGAGGAGTGAATCAAGTTTGCTACATGTACATACCTACCTGTAGGCAACTTGCTTTAGTCCATCGCCACCACTGGTGGTGGCCCACCAGCGGCATGTGATGCTTCCTCTGCGAGCATTTGCTGCTCGCCTTTCACCGTACAACGCCACTTGCATTACCAATGTCATACTGCTACAACGTAAGAATTAGCTCCGCTTGTCTTCAAGCTGGAGAGCGGGCCTCGGGCTCCGCAGTTGGCTCCGAGTCCGCCGACATTCCTGCCGGCATGAGCGGCGCTGTCGGCTCCGGTTCCTCCGAATCGTCCGAATCCTCGGAGCTCTTCTCGACCTCCTTCTTCATCTTGGTCGGGTCGATCTGGGCCAGCTCCACGAATCGGTCTCTCTGCGCTGCCGCCTGCAGCTTCGTGATCGTCCGCAGCCCGAGCACGAACTCGCCGACAATGCACAGCAGCAGCATTGTCGACGTGAAGCCGATGCTCCCTACGAACACCAGGCCTACAGCAACAGCCCCACCATTAGCACAGACCTTCATATCTACTCCGTAGCTCCACGTACCGACGTAGTGCCAGGGTGACACTGGGTCGCAGTGTTCCAGCTCCACGGCGACTCTGATGGGGGCGTCCTGCTCGTGCTCCTGCTGGCCATCCTCCGACGGGTCGGCGCTGACATTGGCCCAGCGGGAGATGACCAAGTTGTAGACTGCGGCCTTGGACAGCCCCTCCTGTAGCTGGTAGCAGCTCAGCACGTTGTGGCACGCCTTGTTGTCGCCCAAGGCGGCCAGGCTGTTGAGCGTCGATAGCAGCTCAGCACGTTGTGGCACGCCTTGTTGTCGCCCAAGGCGGCCAGGCTGTTGAGCGTCGCATTAAGCGCCTGCTCCTCCTCCGTCGACTCCTGCAGCTTGCGGACGGCCGGAGCCGTGTTGGGCTGGCCGCTCTTGAGGTCCCTCGAGTCGTAGAACTGCACCTCGAGCGGCTGCGAAGCCGTGTTGGGCTGGCCGCTCTTGAGGTCCCTCGAGTCGTAGAACTGCACCTCGAGCGGCTGCGGCGACACGATGTTCATCGTGTAGCACGAGTGGCCGAAGAGCGTGAGCAGGAACCGGTCCGACCGGCCCAGCAGCAGCTCGTCCGCGCACGGCACGCGCACTTGGCCGCCCTTGGTGCACGACCGCAGAGCTGTCCACAACATGAGAGTCAGGCCACTTCAAGTCACCTCAGCCCTGGAACACGGCCTACCGTGGCCCGGCCCGCACAGCAGCCCCAGGGCCACCACGCAGCCCAGCTTGGCCTTCATCACGCGGGCTCCTAGACGATCTCCGAGAGCGGGGGAATGGTTCTCTGAAGGGCCTCGCGACCGGCGCCGCTCGATCTGATGAACCAGCGCCGGTTCAAGTCGCGATCTTGACTCGCGTCTGTCGCAGTAGTCAGGCCATCTCGGCCCAAATCGCCGAGGAGCTACGCGATCTTGACTCGCGTCTGTCGCAGTAGTCAGGCCATCTCGGCCCAAATCGCCGAGGAGCTACTGGATCCGAGTCACTGGATCCGGCCGATTCACTATTGAACGATGGCGGCGGCTGTGGGCGACGAGGTCGAGGCGGCGTCCATGGAGACCGTGCGCGTGTTCAAGTACGCGGCCATGGCCGTGCTGCTGGTGATCACGGCCGCGTCGGCCCTGCTGCCCCTGTGGGTGTCGAGCCACGGCACGCGGCGCGCGCAGAACCTGCTGAGCCGCAAGCTGCCGTTCGCGACGGCCGGCGTGTTCCTGGGCTCCGGGCTGCTGCACTTGCTGCCGGATGCAGTCAAGCTGTACGACGAGGTGGTGGCCAGGATGGACGTGCCGCCGCACTGGATGACGGCGTTCCCGAGCGTCTACTTGCTCTGTGCCCTGGGCTGCTCCATTGTCTGGAGCGTGGACCTGCTCAACATGGGCAACTCCGGCAAGCTCATGGCCGTGGCCAGTGCTGCTCGGCCCCACCGTACGTACTGCGTGGCCTGCTTGGCCGGCATGATGATGTTGAAGAGAGGACTGACGTTGGGTTGAACAGATGAGACCAGCATGTACCGAGTGCAGATCCCGTCCGTGACCTCAACTGACGTTGGGTTGAACAGATGAGACCAGCATGTACCGAGTGCAGATCCCGTCCGTGACCTCGTTCGGGTGGAGGGATCGATCGGTCTCCGTGGACGGCAAGGAGCGCTTCTACTCGTGCTCGTGCGGCACCGTGTCGTCGCCTTCGATGTTCCATCGCGCTGCCAAAATGGAGGAGGGCACGTGTCTGCTCACGCCGAGCGGCGTCAAGGTGCGTTTGAAAGACTGCATTTGTAATGAAGAGCACGTATAGCACGCTTAACACTGTTGAGTGCAGCTTGTGAACGGTGGGGTAGGAGCTCAGGTCGTGATGGAGTACGAGGCCGCTAACGTTACGACTGGGTTGCTGGAGGAGAGTCACGAGACGGAATCCACAATCAGCGAGCATATCGTCTTCTCCGGTGAGAGGTAGAGTGCCGAGCATACTCCTGTTTTGTAGCAACCACGACAAGTGAGAGCTAACACTTTTGTGCTACGTTTGACTTGGACTGTGCAGCTACTTTCTCCCCTATTTATTAGCCGCGCTCTTCTCGGTGCACTCGCTCATCGCTGGCTTCGCGCTCGGAGTCAACCACTCCATGGACCGGACGGCCGTGGCCACCACTGTTGCCATCTTCAGCCACAAGGTAAAATAGGATACGGATCCCGGCCAAAGCGGCAATCATGTTGAAGTGAGCTGGCCCACCTGGCCCAGTTCAACGTGCTAACACGTGTTTGTTTGTTTGATTCAGTTCATCGAGGCCATGTCGGTGGGCGCCAACTTCGCCAAGGCCAAGAGCATTTGTTTGATTCAGTTCATCGAGGCCATGTCGGTGGGCGCCAACTTCGCCAAGGCCAAGAGCAGCATCGCCCACCAGCGGTCCATCGCCGTGCTGACGCTCTACAGCTGCATGACGCCGCTCGGCATCTTCCTGGGCATGGTGCTGTCCGATTCTTTACGGGGCAGCAGCGCGCTGGCCATGGAGGCCGTGGCGCTGAGCATCGCGTCGGGCAGCTTCATCTACCTGGCCTTCCACGAGCTGTCGGAGGAGAACGCGAGCCAGGAGAGCCACGCCATCGAGAAGCTCGCGCTCTTCTCCGCGGGCATGGCCAGCATGGCTGTGCTGGCCGCGTGGGCATAGGTAATAATGTGCCGTAACAGCAGGAGGCCTGGGGCAAGCTGAGCAAGAGAAAGCAGGACATTCGGACGATCGCATCGCCGCTTGCTATGGAGAGACCATCAAGACTCGCTGCCTCGTTAGTAACGACGCGGCCGCCATAACACCACAGCGCTTTGCCATAAATACGAACAAGTCGAGGTGTCGTCCCGAGAGTTTGGACAGGCACAGAATCGCCAAAAGGGAAGAAAAGCATGTACACTTCAGCGTATTTGCACGTCAAGAACGTAGGGGTTGCAACTTGCATCCATCCATCCATGCGTTGCCCCACCATCGGAGCTGGTGGTGCCCGCTGCCCAGTGACATGACGAGCCCGCAGTGTCCCCATCGTGGGGCTCGAGTGTTCGGTGCGGACAGCACCAAGCGCTCGCTTCTGGTGGCAAGGAGGCGAGCAGCAGGCTGCGAATTCTCAAGTTACATTTTTACATTGGGCTCGGGTGGATTTTCACCTTTGTGAGGCGGTGGCGACAGCAGGAGCTTTGGCCAGATGTGGTCTCGGTGCAGGCACGGAAGGTGTCCACCACGTGCGGGCGGCACCGGGATTCTTCATGACTCGACAAATTTGACATTCGGCACCGGTGCCGCTCCGGTCGAATTGTCAGCCCTCTCCGGGAAAATCGAGCTGGTCTTGATCGACCGCCGCGTGGCAGGCCTCGCGCCACTGCACGCACTGCAACGGACGATCGCGAAAGGCAGCAGAGCCATTGCCGTCTTTGAAGTTGCTCGGCGGAGGACATAGACAGCTTCGAGATGGACGCCGAGATGCCATCTCTTGTCCCCACTGCAGGACGATCGACGACGACGAGCGCACGAGCCACGTCAAGTGAGCGGGCAGATAAGGGGCGGCGACCTGCACATTTCGTAGGGATCCGCTCGCCTCGCGACCATCTCGGCACTCACTCACGTGCGTTCGTCGGCATCAGCGAAACGAGTCGTTGCAGACCCTTTTCGACGCCGAGAAGGCGAGGCGAGGCTTGCATTTGGCGCAGCCTCAACCACCTCGTGGCGTTGCGGGCCGTGCCTATCGATGAGTCGATTCCAAGGTTTCGTGTAGCATTTTGTCGCTGCAGTTGACGTTAATGGGCGTGCTGCGAGCGCTGCTGCTTCGGCGGAGCTCGATGCTTGCGGCAACAAGCGCATCAAGCTTTCAAGCTTTCGAG